>OVAX01002457.1:0-29262 GCA_900406405.1 Lepidium africanum
ATCAAGCAGCCACAAAGGCAATGAAAACGTGAATACGTTCTTTCTTTCTTCAAAATTCAAAGCTTAGCTATTTTTTGCTTTGGATAAAACTAGGTGATAAACTCTTTCTTCACCATATCGCACGATGAAACCATCTTGGAAGGAATGTTCCTTTCCCATTGAGTTGCCTTGTTACCAAGTGAAACCGGGAAGAGTACCATCTTGATAGCATCCTCGTGAACTCCATTCATCTTCACTGTTTTACACAACCTTTCAAAACGATCCAAATGATCCAAAGGGTCTTCAAGTGCCAACCCGTTGTATTGTTGGTTTTGAGCCATGATGATCAAGCTAGACTTGACTTCAATGTTATAAGCTTCTATTACCAGAATAGGGATTCCATAAAGTACTTCCCGAAGATTCGGTTCATCAAAAGCTCCAATTGGCCTAGCATTGGCCGGAGGTGTCTCAAAATCGGGAGGCCTATTTTGCACTCCCACGCCATTCATATTTCCATGTGGAGGTACTTGTTCAACCGGAGGAACTCCTAAGTTCTCCATTTCATTTTCCAACCTTATAATTGACCTCTCTAAGGTGAGTATATCCAGATTCTCAAGAATACGTCCTTGGGAGCTCTGAAGTTGCATACACTTATAAGATAGATCACACAGAAACAAACAACAAGACAAACGCAAATATCAAAAGTAACCGAACTCTAGTCTAAACAAGAACCTAAAACCTATTGGCAAACGCTACAACTCACCGACAACGGCGCCAAATTTATGAGTGCAATTAGTTGAGGTGCAAACAACAATTAACAAACGCACAACATACTATGTAGTCGTATGCATTTGAGGTTCAAACCTAAGGAAGTAATCGTTGCAACAATAGGGGTGCAAGATCCTATGTTAATCTAGAGTGATCAAGCAAGTGATGGATTATGCAATTAAGAACCAAAACTACAAGGAAATAAAACAAGCAACAAGAAAATGCATCTAAAATTAACGAACCCAATAAGCAAAATGCAACAAGATCAAAAAAGACAAAATGCAATCGAAATCAAGCAAGCAAATACCAAATTAAAGCAAAAGAATAATCTAGGCAATGGCAGTCAATCTAGGGACAGGGCAAATGAATGAAATGATGCAATAAGGAATCCATTAATCACCACCTAGGCATGGAACACAACGAACATAGCAAGACTAGCCCACTCTCATGGCACTAATCACTATTCTAGAGAAATAACCCAACTAAACTCTCATTTGTTATATTAAGTCTCCAAAATGCTTTAAAAACAAGTCCACTATGACCATTCAATCCCATAACATCATCTCTCGAAGGCTATGTAGAAAGAACCCTAAAATAGACTTTCAGGAATTTCATCGAACACCTCTCGGGCGATAATTTTCCTAGCAACAAAACTCAAGTGATTAAGGAGAGTTAAACATTAAGACTACCTAAATAAGAGGATCTAACAATCTTAAGCATCAATCAATCATCACCAAGCCCTTGATCTAGCCACAACCTAAACCATTCTAGAAGACTACTCACTAATACTCATATTGAAATTGAAAATAAACAAGGACGAAAAGCAATGCATAATGAAAAAGAAAAAAGAAGTAAACAAGAGATTTTTAATTAGACTAAGAAATGACCAAAAAAGATGGATCATCCAAAAGGATCGTAGTGTTTCTTCTCAAATCTCCTTCAATGTGTTCTTGAGAAAATGAGAGAAAACTATGATATGAATATAAAAACTAAGGAAAATTAAAAGCTTAATGTGTTTGTGTGTCCATCCATGTATTTATACCCCTTGGGATTAGGGTTTTCAAACAACTTAAATTGTACAGAAATAAACCAGGACAAACCGGTCTAAACCAAAAATCAAACTGAAATGTCAAAGTGGTTCACATCATCTTGGATCATGCAGATCGAGGCCTTGATCGAGAGCAAGAGGAATCACGTGTCCACGGGTGGTGGTCTCGATCAAGGATGGGTGAGATGGGTCAAGGATAATGGCATCCGCGGTCGAGGCATCGGAACGTAACGAGTCGAGAACGGGCGTCGCGGTTGAGGCTTCGTGTGGCTTCGATCGACTCTTATGTCCCGACGCTTCTGCTTAATCCATGAGGTAAACGTCAAGCATGGCTTCAGGACGCATGGGTCGAGATATTCTTCCGCGGTCGAGGTTTCGCTTCCCGCGGTCGAGGCTCTGCTTCCCGCGGTCGAAGCTCTGCTTCCTTCGGTCAAGGCTTCCCACGGTCGCGGCCACGCCTCGTGTATCAGGCTGTGGCCGCCTTGAGACTTGTCTTTGAGTCGCGGCCTTGAGTGGCCGGCCTTCTCATTTCTTCACCTCCTTTGGATGATTTAGAGCCCCTAATCCAAGCCTTTTCCTCCATAAGTTTAAATCCAAGTCATGATAACACGATTTTTAGTCCGGTTATGAAATCCTTATAGTATATAAGGTTGTCGAACCAAAGTGTGATGTTATCACTATGGGTAAGGATGACTAACTAGTTCAAGCCAAAATCAATGAAAATAGAGGGTTAGAGCAAATTTGTCACAATTGGCTCAAAATGCAAAATGAAAGCAACCAGAGAAAACAAGCATAAAAATGACTAAGTAAAATGAAATAGAGCTGAAATAGATGCAACTTAAACAAGCAGAAACTAAGTAATTCAGAAACAGAGCAAGTAAACAGCACAGACAATGGTGAGTTGCAGAGTATAAATGAAGATGGGCTAGTGAGGAGAGTGAAGTCAATGAACTAAGTAGAATTCTGGGTAGTGACTTTGTCTAACAACCTAAGCAGGCAAGCAGTGAATCATGATACTAAGGTAAACAAGCCACTCTCGTGGTCATGAAATCTCAGTTCAAGCGCGACCCAACCCAAATCTCTTTGGTNAATCTCAGTTCAAGCGCGACCCAACCCAATCTCTTTGGTGATCAGACGCTCAAACTGGCACTAACAAGTATATCGTACTCGACCAACTGACTCTCTGAACATCTAATCTCTTGGGCCATAATGAATCAATCCTAAACTGAACCTAAGCCAAGCATATTATCGAACAACTCTCGGTTAGAAATAGCCTACACATCAAGATCTGAGTTATCAAGTCAAATCAAGCATTAAGGACATTCAGTCTAGCACCACCTATGAACATAATCAAGCATAAATGTCACAAACCCAGAAATTTGCTCAGATCTACTTTATCTCCTCACCAAGCCCTAGTGAATCTACTCACTAATGGAAAGATGGACGACAACAAACCCTGAAAACATAATCAAAGGCGAAAAAGAAGAAACTAAAGCAATATCTAACAATTTAAGGTGAGGATCAAGCATAAATCATGAAAAACAACAAGAACACAAAGAAGAAGGCAGAGAGAAAATATGGAATTAGCCAAAAACGGCCAAAACTAGGTTAAAAACTTGGATATGTTTTCAGCTAAGACAAGGGTATTTATAGGGCTTAAAACACGGAAGCACTAATTTTAAGTCAACAAAAGTAAAGAGTCGGTCAAATAAAACGAAGTCGGTCTAAATTGCTTTAGGGTGCATCGCGAGTTGGGTGTCAAGTTCTAGAAAATTCAGCTTCAGCAAATGCTCAATCTGGCTGCACTCGTCACACTCAGGCGAGTTGGAATGGCTCAACTTCAAAAACATGAATTCTGGCTAAGTCTGGAATGTCCAACTCGCCAGTGTCAGGTATGAATGGGTGGCGAGTTGGACCTTGAAAACTTGATGATTTGGCTAAGTGCTGAGGCTTGAACTCGCCAGTGTCAGCTGAAAGTTGGTTGCAAGTTGGGTCTTGAAAATCAGAAAATTTTGCTAAGTCCTTAAGCTTGGACTCACCAATGCATGGCGAGTTGAGCCTGATGATTTCAGTCAAAAATACAATTTTTGGCTAAGTATGGGGTGTTGGACTCGCCAATGCATGGCGAGTTGGCTGAGGCAGATCTGAGTACTTAGCTTGTAAAATTCTCAGTCCTTGGTGTTTTTGCTCCAGCTCTTCAGTTCTAGGCCTGACTTGCAGTCTTCATGCTTGTTTGCTCCAAAATGCTCCGAATTGACCCAAAGTGCTCCAAATTGCTCCAATGTTCCTGAAATGCTCCAAATGCTATGCAAATGTAAGAATGATCCCAATTGGACTCTAAAATGCATAGTATGGAATGTGAATGAATGCAAACATATGAAAATTATGAAGCTAAAATGGGCAAAATGCATGAATATCAAGTCCTTTTTGTGCAACTCCATCCTTTTAGCTCCAATCTCCATAGTGTCAAGTTTCCAATCACCTAAAAAGACCGAAAAACAAGAAAATATGTAAATACAAAGCCTTAGGACTCTAATGCATGAAAATGACCCTAAGTGAACCTAAAATGACATGATATGCTACTAAATGACTAAAATTGATACTGAAATGCAATGAAAACTAGGAGAAAAATGACACACATCATGAATCATCTTGCTGAGAATAGGCATTCTTGGTAGATAGTTGGCTAGTAACCACAATGAGCTTAGTGATAGTTTTTCTATCAAAGTTCATCACATTCGTGGAAATTTCATGAAGAAATGAAAAGAGAATTTAAAACACAAGAGAGTGACGAAGAACTTTTCTTTCTCATTAATTCAAAAATGATTACAATGACTCCACATATAAAGAAGAAGCAACAAATGAGAAAAGAGGCTAGATACAATGAACCTAATGCGCAACGGTCATAAAGCATAGAGCACACATGCTCTAGGCTTTTGCTTTTTGTACAAGTGGATAAGGATGATGATAATGCATCTTACCCTTTGGCTAACGGTCATATGACTTTATGATGGGCCTCATTGATCTTAGCAACTGCTCCTTCTCTTCATCACTTGGTCCAAGACACTTCAGCCTAGCAAGTACCGTACGGTCGACCGTGAGGAAAACCTGTACAGACTAGAGGTGTACATCCTAGTGTCACCAGGATAGAAAATCACTCAACCTCTTGGATTGGCCAATACTCCACTTCAAGCTAAGCCTCAAGAAACAAAGACTTAGCTTGGAAAACCCAAAGCCTACACCTTGGTAAAAACCTTAGTAAGGAAAACCTAGTGGGACAAAACCTTACCAAGGGAAAAAGAGCATGTAGACCTAGAGTTTAGAGGACATGAGGTCAAGGGCCATCAAAGCTAACAAGACCAAGTTTACCATAAATATGATTACAAACCTTGGTACTTGCAGCCTTGGTGAAGATATCTACCAACTAATCTCCACTAGGTGTGTAACACGGGAGGATTACTCCCACGGCAATACACTCATGAACTTTGTGGCAGTCCATCTCTATGAACTTGGTTCGCTCATGGAAGACCAAGGTTTGGCAATGTAGATTGTGGCTTGGTTGTCACAGTGCATGATGGTTGGCTCTGTTGTCTCACGGCCTAAGTCCTTGAGAATAGCACGCAGCCATACCAACTCATCCGTAAGCCTCCACATAGCTCTATATTGCACCTCTGCAGTTGAACGTTCCATAACCTTCTTCTTTTTAGACTTCCAAGTGACCAAGTTCCCTCCATTGAATGTGCAATAATATTTGGTGGACTTCCTGTCTCTTGCCCAATCAGCATCACAATATTAAGACAAAATAGAACTCTCATTCTTACCCATCCAAATACCTTAACCTAAACCCCCTTTGATGTATTTGAGAATCCACTCAAGCATGGACAAATGGTACTTCGTTGGAGCTTGCATGTACTGACTGACCTGGTTCACTACAAAACAAAAGTTAGGTCAGGAGATATTGAGATAAATCAGCTTACCTACTAGTCTTCGATATTTCTTGACGTCTTCAAACGGCTCATTATCTTTCTCTTCCTCTCGCTTGACCTTGTAACCATTTTAAAGTGGTGATTTGGCTGGCCTACAGTTCTCCATTCTTGTCTCACGAAGCAAATCAAGTGTGTATTTTCTTTGAAATAGAAATAAGCCTTTTAGAGAACGACAAATCTTTATCCCTAGGAAATACTTAAGTTCACCCAAGTCTTTAATATCCAAAACAAAATGGAGATGGGATTTAGTCTCAGTTATATCTTGCTTATCATCACCTGAAATGATAAGGTCATCGGCATATATCAACACAACCACAGTACCTCTAGAGCTCTTAAGTGTGAAAAAGGTATGGTCCATCTTGAACTTCTTGAACCCTTGATCTCTGAGTGTGGCTGAGCTTGTGGTACCATGCTCTTGGTGATCTCTTTAAGCCATAGATGGGTTTCCTAAGTCTCTAAACTTTCTTGGGTTTGAACCTCGATTCATGGCCTGGTGGTGGTGTCATATACACTTCCTCTTCAAGTTCTCCTTGAAGGAATTCATTCTTAACATCCATCCACCACAAATCCCAAGACATGTTAATAGTTAAAGAAAGCACAACTCTTACCATTTGTAACTTGGCAACCAGAGCGAAAGTATTAGTGTAGTCTTCCCCATAGGTTCGAGTGAAGCCTCTTGCCACCAATCTCACCTTATACTGGTCAATCTCACCATTAGCTTTGTATTTGATGGTGAAGATCCATTTAGATGAGACCGCTCTCTTTCCTTGTGGCAAGTCCGCTTCATCCCATGTATGGTTCTTTTCCATACCACACATCTCATCATCAACCGCATCCATCCATTCTTTGATTCGCTTAGCCTCATCAAATTCCTTAGGTACTTGGTCCATTTCAATCTTCCCAAGAAAAGCATGAAATTTAGATGGTAAAACGTCAATCGAGAATACCGTTTGAATTGGATGAGCAGTATCTTGAGCATTGTAGTAGGTTTGTGTGTTCTTTCAGTTGGAAGGGTCTTTTTGGATCCTAGTGCTTCTCCGAAGTGGTGTATCTGGAGCTTGAGTTGTGCTAGGAGGTGCTTGCTAAAGTTGGGGAGCACTCGGTCCAGCCTCATCTCGTATGGGCTGAGCTTCGGGATTGTCTGGTTTGGTGTCGGATCATGGTCGCTAGTCGCGGCCAGTTGGAGTATTGGTTGGGTTGCAGCCGGCTTGGGACTTCTATATTGGGTCGCGACCAGAAGCATCTTGTGAATCACGTGATACGCCCTTGGGTGACTAAGAACAACAGCCTTTCATCACTTTGTATGGGTTGAGATAATCTAGGTTGAAATGGAAGAAGAACATACAGTTTTGGTGTTGAGGATGATTATGGCCACAAGAGTTGGCAGAATGGAGCAACACTTGAGCAGCGGAAAGATTAGAGGTTGGCGAGTCTTGTGGTGAATTTTGAGCGAAATCTAATGAGTGAGTGAGAAAATGAACGAGTGAGAAGTTGAACAAACGTTTTGAGAACTTGTGGATCGAATTGAACTACCAAGAGTGATGAGAACCTCTTGATCTTCAGCTTGAATTCACCCAGGATATGACACACGAGGGAAAAGTCCAAGTTGTATGGATATTACACACCATACAGATCAAACAAGTGTAGGGAAAGTTTGATAATAATGTTTGATAGTTTTGATTCAAGGGATAAGAGATTTTAAATAGGAAACACAAGAAGGAAACTAGGATTTTGGAAAAGGCTATAAACAAATAGGCCCATAACAAAGTTCTAAAATAAAAAGGTCCAAACTCTATTAAGTTGAAGTTGGCAACTTCTTCCTTGAATCTTCTGCAATGTCGCCTAAGGGGTTGTAGGGAAAAGAGTGTATGCAACTTACCTCATTAAAAACCTTGTCTAGAAAACCCAAGTTGGGACAAAACTAGACCAAGGGAAAAAGAGTATAAGAGTACACACCTCCCTTAGGAAACCCTTAGTTAGCTTGAGTCATAACCAATGGCTTGTTGGAGCTCCTCCGGTCCGAGTATTGACTTGAGTGAGGATCAAGTAAACTCACCAAGCAATGTTGTGTGCATTACAAGAAACTAATGTGTATCTATGGAGCCTTGTCATAAAGAAGCAAAAAGGAATTGGAGTTAAGTACAATGCAATGAAGTGTGAAGCAAGTGAAGACTCAGTTTGAGTGTTGAACAAGGAACATATGACTTGACGTGAGAGGCAAAGAATAAGTGACTTGAAACACACACAAGACCGAAGTTGTCTCATATAAGGGAGATAAGTAATCCGAAGGCAATAGAGCCATTGGATGAAATTGGTAGTATCACATGTGAAGATAAAGATGAGAAGAAGTCACATGTGAACACTCGGGTTCATTATGGCCGTTGGATTAATATGGATGTAGAATATTGAAGGCTAAAGAGTCACCTGCTCTAGTTAAGGGATGGATAATGTCACATGGGCAAATGAGAAGGAGAGAACCGTTGGTGATGGGTCACTTTGCAAATGATAAAGCAAAGACTTTCCTCTTTGGGCTATGTTTTGAATCCTTGTATGTTGTTGACTTGTAGAAAAACCTAGAGTAGCTTTGTGTATAAACATAGGACCATGTACATTGTTATGAATTAAGAATGCTTATTCTCACTTTCTTCACTATTCTCGGCCTTATGACCAATAATTCTCTCAATTCTCTTTGGTTACCAAAAATCTCCAATCTCTATTCTCGAATCTCAATCATTCTCGAATATATAATCCACAAATTCTAACATGGTATCAGAGCAAGATCCATGAATCTTGTGTTCTTGGTATTCTTATTGTGTGAAAAACGTTTTCTCAAAATTGTCTTCAAACCGATTTTTCGAAAAAGTTTGTTTCTTTTCCAAATTCATTTTTCTTGAGACAAAGAGGAGAATGAATGTGTTTCTTGATGAAAAACTCTTATATAAGCATCATATCAGAAAGGAAAGAATTGCTTTATGTTCTTGATCATGGTTTTCTGAGGTGAAAAACTCTTATTTAAGCATCATATCAACTCCAAGTGTCAGCCATTTCAAAAGGAAAGAATTGCTTTATGTTCTTGATGATTTCTAAACCGATTTAAAATCAATTTTTGAGAAATCGTTGTACTCTTCATTTGATATCTTCGAATCATGTTTCTTGATGGTTTCTCCGAAGGTTTCAGAGTTAAAATCTCAGTTTTATGACCATGAAGAGAGAAGAATTGGTGGTGTGGTGAAGAACCATAAGAGAGAGAAAGAACTAGAGAGACTCATGCTCTTGTCCATCGGTCCCTTGAGTGTTTCTCTTTAAAAATCACTTATGGACTCGATTAACTAAGCTTATTCTCTTTATTATCTCTTTCTCAAACCTCATTATCATCTCTAAGTCACGTGTTATTTAGTATTAAGCATTTTAAAGTCGAATTTCAAATTGTTTTCCTCTTTATCCGATGGATAAAAGAGTGTCTCGATTTCAAAAAGTCTTTTGTCTCATTTGCTGAATCTTTTACGAGTTTAAACTCTTTTTCAAAGCTTATTTCATCAGTTTTCTTGTGCTCAAACCGTGTGAATGCAAACCTTGGGTTAGCTTTCCTTCTTGTGAAGTATAGAGCCATAAATCCATTGTATTTTTTATTTTAGTTTGGCGGTTTGAGTCAAGCCCTTTAAGATCGTGAACCATGATGAAAACACACTTGATTCTTATGAACTTGAGTGTGTAAAATCATGATGAATCCATCTCTTTCAATTTGTAGAACCTTGGGCCGAGTTTTACTTTCATAAGGGTCCATGGTTTGATTTTTCAAAAATGTTGAATTTGATTGTGTTGAATCTTAGTTTTCTCTACTTGTGTGAGTTGTGGTGTCTAAATTCTTTGTTATAGCTTAGTGACCTCTATGAAGGAGTAAAGCTAGCTGTGGTTAATGGAAAGACAATCCAAAACCACATCATGTCTTGTCTTGTTTGGCAGCTCACTTGCTTGGGAAGTTAGAACCAATGACCTTAGCTTGTGGGGAGTCTAATGGAAGGTGTTGAATCAGCTCACAAGCAGAGGAGTCTGTCCATATTTGTTTGGTGAAAGAAGTGCTCTTGTTCTTGCAAAGTCGAGCCATTTATGGAGCAAATAAAGACTATCTCTAAAACCTTTTCTCATTTATTCTCTTATATTCTCTTGCTTTTCTTTTCTTGCCTTGCAACCTATATTCATGGTTTGTTTTAGTCATGTCTTAGAGCCCTCAAATGTCAAATGCTTTAATATTCTCTCGCATCTTTGTCTTGATGAAGGTGTAACCCGAAGCTTTGCTTGAGTATTCCCAAGGAGTGGTTGAATGGACTATGTGGTATGGAAATTAAGTCAAGGGAGATAAGTATCATGATGGTATTGATGTGAAAATATCAAGTCATTGCTCTCGGTTTATGATGGTCTTGACATTAAGTTAAGTCGTTGTGACCATTTGGAGGAGGAAGAAGGGTAGACCAGAAGAAGCTCGATAGTGTTGGCGGATTGATGGGAATGGCCTCTAAAAATGATATGAATGAGGCGAATCCTTTGTGTGGAGTTCAAATGAACTCTAACTTATTCTTCATAAAGAGTCTCTACCAAAAGCTTGTGCCACAAGTTTGGTAGCCAAGGAATAATTGATAAAGGCAGCCAAAGTAGCAATGGAAAGGGAAGCTTGGGATTGTGACAAAATCCGAGAAATCAAGGCTTAAAGAAGCTATTGATTTCACTTCAAATCTTTTTGTAATATCCACTAAAGCTTGTAGAGTCAAGGTGTGGAGTGATGTGGTTCACACTAAGGCTTGTGTGAGAAGTCAAAGGTGTGATGAAAGGGCCGAGATGTGGCATGTGCAAGAAGGATCTCCTTTAGCTTAAGCCACAAGTATGCGAAGCTTAAATGAATCAAATCCGAGAGGTGAAGGAATGATTCATCCTTAGACTTTTGGAGAATCAAAGGCGCAAACATGAGTGTGTGAGGAAAGGATGGAAGAGCTAGAGACCCGAATCCCCAACAATCGGACCATTATCAAAGAAAAGGCTAACTCCAAAACTCTTAAATTCTTCTTAGTTCTTCATCAATTATACATACATATATCTTGTCACTGTCACTTGCATTTTTTTTGTCATTGACCTCCTTAACCACTCAGTAAGGTACTTTAAAATTTTAAATCTTCTTGATGAAGGTTTAAAGAAGTAAAGCTGAGGAATTTCTCAAGAGGATAGATTTGTAAATCATGTGCAAGAACCGCGTGGCGAGGAGCCAGTGTACTGCGGGTCAAGGAATGCATGTACCGCGGGTCGAGGAATCATGTACCGCGGGACAAGGATGCATGTACTGCGGGTCGAGACAGACACTTACCGCAGGTCGAGACAGACACATACCATAGGTCAAGGTTCGTGTACCACGGGTCAAGACTCTATGTACCAAAGGTCGAGACTCCATGTACCGTGGGTTAAGATGGGAAGTCCGACCAGACGGTCAACGGTATGATGAAAAGTCAATGTTTTGAATTTTTTAAAATTTTGACTTGGAGCTTTTTCCAGCTATATTATGAGGGGATGACAAGCCATGGAAGAGCAACCCAACCATCTTTAACCATTAACGTGTGAAGATCTAATGATTATATGATTCCATTCAATAAAATGGACATGTAAATGTATGAATCCTAACCGATGTCAATTTATTTTATAAACTAAAGTTTGTATGCTTCTTGTGAAGTGTTAGCAAGGAAGCTAAGGTGGAAATGATCATTAACGCCCTAAAGAACTGAAGCTGAGAAAGTGTCAAATGACGTGTTGAAGATGGAGTCATTGAAGATGGTTTCTAAGGATAGTTAACCGAGAGGGGGAGGCTCTCAAATCATGGCTGCTGACCGAGAGGGGGAGTCCCTTAAGACGTGCTTGTTTCTTCTAAACTTGGCGGTTGGTGTGACTTGCCATCCAAGCTTGAGGGGGAGTGTTGAAGCATTGAAATTGGAGAATTAAAACTGAAGCCAAGGTCAAATGCCGAAGAGCCAATGGAGGAGCTTAGACTATGATTTAAGTCTAAGCCATAACAATGATCCATACTCTTTTTCCCTTAATTGAGGGTTTGAGCAAAAATTACTTGAGAAGAATAGAAGAAAAGAGCTTGAAGAAGATTAGAGAAAATTGAGAGAATTTAGAGAGAGAATTTAGAGAGAGAACTGTGGAGAGAATTGGGCAGAATTTGGTCCTCTAGGGGCTTAACCATTCAATTAGACACGGTTTAAATAGAGAAACTAATGGCCAACAAGTTGCCCTAAAGTTCCTAAAGAGATAAGGTTATGGATAAGAAAGCAAAAAGTACATTTGGGACCACAAATTTAAATTAAAGCACTTTGTCTTCTAGCACCATTGGCTCCAATGGATTCTTTCGCTCTTTTGGGCCATTTGCTGAGCACTTTCCTTGCTTAATGGGCCTCATAACTTCAGCTCCTTCCTTTCCTTATCTCGTCATTCACCTTTGGACTTGAAACAAACTGTACGGACGGCTGTGGCCTATGGTTTTCGGCCACGGCCAAGATGGTACGGCCTAAAGTCATAAGATAGATTGTCACTCGGTCTCTTCGAAAAGGAAAAGTGTGACCGAGTGTGGATAATTGACTAATATTTTCCACTAAGGTTTTTAATGAGGTGGTGAGTTACAACTTTCAAGCTTTACCTTAATGAATCACATTATGGATTCAAGCTTGAGGGGGAGCATTGACTTAAGTGAGGATCAAGTAAACTCACCAAGCAATGTTGTGCGCATTACAAGGAACTAATGTGTATCTCTGGAGCCTTATCATAAAGAAGCAACAAGGAATTGGAGTAAGTACAATGCAATGAAGTGTGAAGCACGTGAAGACTCAGCTTGAGTGTTGAACAGGAAACAGATGACTCAACGTGAGAGGAAAGGAAGAAGTGACTTGAAACACACACAAGGTCGAATTTGTCTCAGACAAAGGAGAGAAGTAATCCAAAGGCAATAAAGCTGTTGGATGCATTTGGTAGTATTACATGTGAAGATAAAGATGAGAAGAAGTTACATGTGAACACTCGGGTTCATTATGGCCGTTGGGTAAAGAGCCGTTGCATTGGAGGAGTTTGTGGCCGTTGGATTAATATGGATGTAGAATCTTGAAGGCTGAAGAGTCACGTGCTCTAGTTAAGGGATGGATAATGTCACATGGGCAAATGAGAAGGAGAGAACCGTTGCTGATGGGTCACTTTGCAAATGGTAAAGCAAAGACTTTCCTCTTTGGGATATGTTTTGAATCCTTGTATGTTGTTGACTTGTAGAAAAACCTAGAGTAGCTTTGTGTATTAATATAGGACCACGTACATTGTTATGAATTAAGAAAGCCTATTCTCACTTTCTTCACTATTCTCGGCCTTATTGCCAATAATTCTCTCAATTCTCTTTGGTTACCAAATTCTCAACTATTCTCTCAATCTCTCAATCTCCAATCTCTATTCTAAAATCTCAATCATTTTCGAAGATATATTCCGCAAATTCTAACACTGAGTTCTTTAAGTATTCCATGCTTTGGTTCAATCTGCGCTTCTGTGAGTGGTCTGGGTGATTGGGCACCGCTCAATCCTTTGATTTGCGCTTCTGTGAGTGGGCAGACTGATTAGGCACAGTCCAACTCCTTGATATGCGCTTCTGTGAGCTGATTGAGTGATTGGGCACAGTCTAGTTGTTCATTCTTGCCTATTCTTATATCATCGCGGCCGGCTTGAGGTCTCGGGTTGCGGCTTGGAGTGTCTGGTGGATTGCGGCTGGCCTGAGGTTTTGGGTCGTGGCTGGCACGAGGTAGATCGCCTGTACTCGGACTCGGATTGCCTGCGGCCTGGTTCGGTTTGCCCACAGCCTGACTTGGGCTGCATGCAGCTTGACTTGGTGCGTAAGTATGTCTGCATTTTACCCTATTTTAGATGCATAATTCATCATGATTTGCAGGCATTCTCATTGCATTCTCTACACTTTAGAGTCCCTTAGGTTCATTTTACATACATTTTGTACTTGGAGCATCTCAGGTATATTTGAGCTAAAATTGGGAGCAATTAAAGTGATTTTGTGAAAAAAAGACGGCAAGGATCAAAGTAAGATGAAGCGTTTGAGCAGAAGGCCTTGCAAGCTTAAGATATTGGACAACTTGCCTCCTAGCCTCGCCATGCAGCAAACGAGTTGTGACTCAAAAGCAGCTCAAGACATTCACCGGTGAGTGAAGACCAAACTGGAGGAAAAGCTTCAGCTCGCTAGCAGAACTCGCCATGCCACTAGCGAGTTGGTCACCGACTTTGTATTCTGTTGACCTTTTTCATCTGTGTTGAGTCCATTAGGGTTCTATGTAATGGGCTATAAATAGCTTTTTTAGCCCATAAAAACATATCCACGTTTTATTTCCCTTTGTAGCAAGAACAAAAACTCGTTTTCTCTTTTTGCCTTTGTTTTCCTTTCTCCTTTCATGCTAGATCCTGAATGATGTGTTTATTTACTAACTTTGGTAATGTAATATATCTTGTTCAATTTTTAGTGAGTAGATCCTTTAGGGTTAGTGAGGAGATGGATAGCTTGAGGTTAGATCATAGTTTTCTGTCTTGTTTAGGTTCTTATTGCCATAGATCTTGCTAGTCTAGATTTTCTTAATGCCTATTTCAACTTGATTACTTGAAATCTGATATGTTGCTTTCATTGCCTAGAAGGTGTTTGATGAAATGTTTGGCTGAGTTGAGACTAGGATTAGCTTTTCTTTCCCAAGAGATTGGTTTTTTTAGAAAGTTAGTTGGTTGTTTAGGATTGTCTCTTCATGCCAATCTGAGTATGTAATCACCAAGAGATTTGGGTTATGTCACACTTAGATTGAGAAATCAATGTTCATGAGAGTGGCTTGATTATCTTTCCTTTGAATCGTTAGCCTAAGATCTGCCTTTTAGGTTGTTAGATAAGTCTTGAGAACCATGATTGAGCTAAAATAAATGATCCCATCCTCCTCATGAACCCATCTTTATCATCTATTGCATCTAGTTTATTGTTCTGTTTTATGGTTATTTCTCTTTTTTGCATTGCTCTGTTTTTAGCTTAATTCACTGTTTCTTTAGGCTCTGTTTTCCATTGCTCTGTTTTTCATCTTGTTTGTTTGTGATTGTGACAGAATCATTGTGCTTAGATTAGCTTGGATTAGAATAGCTTCTCATATCCTTAATGTTAGCAACACACTTCTGGTTCGATACCTCAAGTGCTATGAGGATTTGATAACATAGAGGGTGAAAAAGCCTGTTATCATATTGGTGTCGTTACCAAATTAGTGTTTTGTTTGCTACATTCTGGGTTTTAAGCTTTCTAAGACCAAGTGTTTGCTGTTCTTACTTAATAACAGCTGTTGCAGCTTTGTCTCTTCTGTTTTTGGTGCGTTTTAGGTCAACTAGCCAGGTAGACTCGCTAGTCAATAACGAGGAGAACTTCTTTCTGCACTAGATTTTGCCACTCGCACCCGCAACTCGCCACTCAACCTAGTGAGTTGTGTTGTTCCGGACTGTTTTCCTGAATTGATGCATCAGACTCGATCCAAAGGAAATCAAAATTTATTCAAATATCTAGACAACATCCATTTGCTTCCACAAGAGCTAAGAGAGCAAAGGGATATGATTGAGGTTCAGAACAAAAAACAAAAGGAGATGAATAATAACACCACACCTGAAGGTTCCACTGACGGAACACCACCACCACCCCACCTTATTCCACCTTGGAGCTGGTGATGCACCCAATATTCACACTCATAGGCATGGAATTTGACCTCCACCAATTCCAAACAACAACTTTAAGATCAAGAGTGGACTGATCACTATGGTTTAGAACAACAAGTTTCATGGCCTACCAGCAGAGGATCCACTTGATCATCTTGATGAGTTTGAGAGGGTATATGGTCTAACAACAATCAATGGTGTCTCTGTAGATGCTTTAAAGCTTCATCTCTTCCCGTTCTCACTAGGTGATAAAGCTTATATCTGGGAAAAACACCTTCCTTAGGGATTAATCACTACTTGGGCTGATTGCAAGAGAGTCTTTCTTGCTAAATTCTTCTCCAATTCCAGAACAACCAAGCTGAGGAATGCTATATCAAACTTTGCTCAAACCAGCAATGAATCATTGGCTGAAGCATGGGAAAGGTACAAGACTTATCAATCTCAATGCCCCCATCATGGTTTCCTTGAAGAAACTTTTCTCAACCAATTCAACAGAGGTGTTCACCCAATGCTCATAATGTTATTAGACACAACCAGCAATGGTAATTTCCTCAACCAAGATGTGGAGGATGACAAAGCTTTGATTGAGAACTTGGCACCTGCTGATGGCGAATATGGTGAGTAATATGATCGCATAATAAGAGGGTTAGGAGAATCAGACTCAGTAAGCAGGAAATAGCTAAAGACTTTGCATGAAAAGTTGGACAAGTTGCTCCTGGTTTATCACAAGCAAGTGAACCTTGTTGAGGAGGAGCAGATTCAAGATGAGGAGGATGACCAGGTTGAGGAGATCAATTTTCTTCAAAATCAGGGAGGTCCAAAGCAATCGAACAATTGGAAGCCGAATCCAAATATCTCCTATAGGAACACAAATGTGGAAAACCCTCAAGATCAAGTCTATCCACCCAAAGCTACAAAAGCTTGGATCCCTAAAAACCAGTACCATCAGAGCTTCCAGCCAGCACCAGGTGTGACTCAAGCTTCAACACCTACACAGAAGGATTCACCCGATATCATGGAGCTTCTACAGCAAATCAGACAGGGCTAAACCACTTAAGCTGCTGAGTTCACCAAGAAGTTTGCAGATGTCTACAAATGGATTGATACTTCACACAATGATTTGAATTGCAAATTTGAGACTTTTAATGACAGGCTTAAGTATGATGAGAGCCAACAAGCGTCTTCTTCTGTGAAGACTAAAGGCCAATTACCTGGACAAGCTATTCAGAATCCTAAGGACTACACCGCTCAGTCTATTACACTTAGCAGCGGTAAAGAGCTCCCACCAAGAGTTGAGATGATAAAGAACACTGAGGACAGAGTGATTCAAAGAGGGGAGGGAAAACAAGCTGAGGAATCACCCCCAACAGTTGAACTCGCCAGTCAGCCTCGCCATGCAGACCGGCGAGTTCAGCTCTTAAACACCAAAAAACCAGCTGTTTTCTCTACACCCCTCAATGCACCTGTAGACAAGCCTAGAGCACCTTTCCTGCACGTTTATAGAAAGAACAAGTGGTTAAGTACATTGAGCTGTTCGATGATCAGATGAAGGAGGTTGAACTTAAGATCTCACTTTTGGATCCATTTGCTTGAATCCCTCAGTTTCAGAAGTTCCTCAAGGATGCTATTAAGGAGAAGACTAAAGCAGCTGAAGGAATGGAAATTGAGTCCTATGAGTGTCATGTTGTGGCTCAAGCTAAGATTGTGCTAGAAAAGCTAGAAGATCCAGGGACTTTTACTTTGTCATATTCTCTTGGTCACCTTGACTTCAAGAAACGACTTTGTGACTTGGAAGATTCTATAAGCTTGATGCCTCTCATTGTGGCCAAGACTATGGGTTTCACCAATTACAAATCATGCAAGTTTTCTCTCATATTGGCAGATCGAACCATACGTCTTCCTCACGGGTTGTTGGAGAATTTGCCTATCAAAATCGGCAATGTGGAAGTTCCCACTGATTTCATAATGATTAACATGGATGAAGAGCCTCAAGACCCACTGCTATTGGGAAGGCCATTTTTAGCATTGGTTGGAGCTGTGATTGATGTCAAGAAGAGGACTATTGAGCTGAATCTTAGAAAGGATGTCAAGATGGAATTTGATCTGAATGGGGATGATTCAAGGAGGCCAACAATTAAAGGCCAAAGCTTTACTATCAATGAGATTAATGGTGACAAGGCCAATGAGAATGGTGAAAAGGGAACTTTGGTTTCCCTTGCAACACCACACTAATTAGCAAAGTGTGAAGAGTCGAGCTTGAGACTCTAAACAAGCTCACTTGGGAGGAAGTCCAATGCATATCCTTTGTATATAAACTTTGCTTCAGTTTTTATTTTCTGTTTAATTTTCTTTTGAGAAATATACTTGTGGGTTGTGGCATGGTTTTCATGTCAAGAGCTCAAAAGAAGGCTATTGCATTAACCATAAGCACCTCACAGAATAAAAAGCCAAGATTGGAAAGGAGTGACATTAAACTCGCCATGATGACTAGCGAGTGGTTGATCCAAAACTGGGTCGGCAGGAACTTATATCCTTTTCTGGTGTTGTATTGAGTGAGTGATGGCATAGGAGACATACTCTCTGGAGCATAATCTTATGATCCCCTAATGTTAATCCTACTTACTCACTCAAGCACATCACCTATTCTCCTTAGCTATTCAATCTGATTTTGCAGTAATCACTTTGCTTAATCCTTGGAAAATGATTGATGATTGGATGGATTAAGCATTGATTAGCTCACACTAAACCTTCTTCAGATACATGTGTTTCTTGTTTTTGAATGTCTTTTATCGAGCAGGAAACCAATCAACAGAAGCAAGGGACAGTCACTGGGCAGTTGTGGATCAGATTGGAAAATTCTTGGGCTACATAAACAGTACTCGCTAGCATACTAGGCGAGTTCGACCATGCAAACAGAAGCCCACCTAGAAGTTTTGAGGCCCATATTGGCGAGTTGGGCAGACGAGTTATACATGTTGGGTCTTCTAGAAGGTCGAGTTAGACTTACCTTACCATACTTAACTAGTGTGGTTGGCGAGTTGGTTGAATTGATGGTGCATAATGCATAAGCAAAAGTTGTGGCTGATTTTGGGTGGTATTGGCGAGTGGGACCGACGAGACACATGGTATTCCATTTCCTTGTGTCAGCCTTTGTCTCCCACGCCTAGCAACTTGGTCCTCTCCACTTCTTCTATATAAATGGCTTCACTCTTCACTTGTTGTCCATAGCAAATCAGCTTATCGCTCTACAAACTTTCTCTCTCAACAAACATTGTCTCCACCCGAGTTCAGAAGAGGAAAAAACTCCATTCCTTGCTTGTCTGGCAAGTCCTAACGGCATGTTCAGGAAGTTTGAGCTGAAAGAGGAGTTTTCCAGACCGATTACAGCAACTTGCCACCCCTACCGGCGAGTTGTACTGGCGAGTTCAGTTCAAAGTTCTGGTAAATCGTTTATTTTGAGCAACTCCTTTGTCTTTACCATGTACTACCGAGTTAAGGCTGTGGATAAAATCCGTTGAGGAGCTTATAACTGAGTTAGTAAGTGAGATAAGAATGCGGCTAGAGAAAAGACGGAAGCTGCTGCAAGAGTTTATGGAAATTCACTTGATGATACATATTTTTTTCAGAAGGAAGTAAGAGCAGTGTGAGCAGAAGAAGGATGATCTTGAGGGATGAGAGTAGTGAAGAAGAGGCTCCAACTCCACAATCAGAGGAGGTCCCTGTTGAGCCACCTAGACAATTGGAGTTACCAGTTCAAAAACCAAGTAAGTCTAGCTCTAGTTCATTGGCTAATCACTGAGGAGTGCTCTTAAGGCAAATGCTAAGAAGAATGAGCCACCACCACCTATCATTAGCTATGGGGTAGTAAGTGATGACAGTGATAAGGAGAGTGAACCTCCTGTTGACAAAGGAAAAAAAATTTCTGAGTCATCAAAGAGTGAAGATGAGACACCAATGGTTAGTATTGAAAGTGATCAAGGTCAAGGTACTGAAGCAATGGGTTCTCCAATGGATGTGGATTAGGATGATGATGGGTCTGAGAATATGAGGAGAGAAGAGCCTCATACTGAGTTCATGAAAGTTCTTAGAGTTTTGAAGAGAGATGGGTACAGTGAAGAGGAGGCCAGAATCGTTTTAGAAGAGAGACAAGTGGCGAAGAGAGCTAGAGCAGCAAAGAGAGATTCTAAACCGGAGCAAGCCTATGGAGCGCTTAGTATGATGGGTTTCAAAAGGACAACTTATCTTCATAAACCGACAATGGACAAAATGGGTATCTCTAGTGATGTGGATTTGGTGCTAGAAGCTTGGGCTGTCTCAATTGGCATCAATGGTTTCCACAGCATATAAGGAAGAGATGGTGCAATTTTTACCCATGGTGGAAGCTCATGAATATGTGACAACACCCCCAGCCTTGATTGAGCGAGATGGAGCCGGATACATAACATTCAAGGTACATAGGCATAATTACAAATTCACATTTAAACAAATGGTGGAGTTGTTCGGTTTTCCACAAGGAGCTGCTACATACCCAAATATTGATGGAGATGAGCTGGATGACGTTTGGCAAATGCTGAGTAAAGCTACTCCATTTGATCCATGTAGGACTAAAGCTAGCTGGATCAGAAACCCATGAATTAGCTATGCTAGAAGAGCAATCGAGAACCTGCTGTTTGCAAGGCCATCATCTAGTCCTATCAACTTGGGAGAGATGCAGCTGCTTCACATTGCTCTAAAAGAGATAATAGGAGAAACGCCTAATGGAAGGAGAATTCTTGGAGATAATGCCAAATCTCTGGCTTGGCATAGATTTTATCTAGGTAATTCAAGGCTTACAGAACAAGGGCAATGACTCAAGCATCCAAAAGCAAACCCAAAGCAATCTACATAGGCAGCATAATCACACCAATATTGATCGCTTGACGAGTCCCAATTGATATGTCTGTAGGTATTGAGCCAAGGTTCATGACAGCTCGTTACCTCAAAGGCTCATATGTCTTAGCTTGGGAAGATGAACTTGATGGGAGGTTGTGGTATAGATTCGTCCACCCTGAGGACCAAGATGCAAGAGTTGCACTCCCTTGTACAAAGTTGAGCTCAATTGACTCCATGCAGAATATTCAGTTCACTCACCCACTTTATTTTTTTGCTGAGAATTAAGCACCGCAACACCATGGGGAACATTCAGCACATGTACAAGGTGAAGATGAGGGTGAGCTAGAAAGTTACTACTTTGAATAGTTTACTGCACCAAGAATGGGAATTCCAGCTAAAGAGACTCACAAGCGAATTGGTAAACTCCAGAAGCTGGGAAAGTGGTTGGTTAAAAAGGTCAAGAATCTTACAAAAGAATAGGATGAGTGGAAATGTGTGGAAATTCTCAAATTAAGCACTAGATGGAACAAGAGGTTCAAAAGGAAGGAAATGAAGTCAAGAACAACTAAGGCAAGGAACAATTTGGAAGAAGGCGCCGGTTAATAAGTCATTCCAAACCGGGGTCAAGCTACATCATTCAACCGATGAGCTATACTCTTTTTCCCTTAGATGAGCTTTGTCCCAAGTGGTTTTCTCATCTAAGGTTATTAATGAGGTAGTTTTGTCGGTTGGCAAGCTTGGCCTTTGGTCCTTAGGCCTCTTGGCCTTGAGCGTCCCGACGACCAAGCTTGCGGGAAGGTATTAGACAATGTGGACGAGACATGAGGATGAGGCCAAGACAAGGCCAAAGCCAATGAGAAGAAATGGAGGGTCAAAGCTGAAGTCACAATGACAAGGCCGAAGACCACCTCAAGGACCTCAAAGTAAGATTATTCTATCTAGCAAAGCCTATGACAGAATTCAAGCAATAAGAGCGAAACCGATGATCAAACCCAGATCTACTCCATCTTCTCACAAAACCCTAAGCAAACTACTCACTAACCATAGCTAAATACTCAACTTTAAACACAGGAACAGAAAGCATAATGAAAGACTAAAATCAAAGCTTGAAACAAAATCAACTAACCCAAAATGAGATTCAACTAAGAACAAAGGTTTTCATGAAAGAGGAAAGAACAATTTCAAAGCTACTGAAAAACTGTTCTCAGATCTATCCCGAAAGGAGCAAAAACTTGGTTACAACGTTTTTTGCTTAAAGGGGTATTTATAGGGCCCAAAACATAAAAACCCTAATCCGATTCAGCAAAAAGTAAAGTCGGTCAAAATAGATGAAGTTGGTTGATGCTACTTCAGGGTGACTAGCGAGTTGGGTAACGAGCTCAGAATTTAGCTTCAACCACTTCCAAATTCTGAACTTCAAGGTTACCCAGCGAGTTGGACTGGCAAGTGCTCCAAAATTCATATTTCTGGCTTGGTCATTATGGTCCACTCGCAGGCTACTGACTGAGTTGGACATTGAGTGCTTCGTGATTTTGTAATTCTAGCCTTGTTTTTCTACTGCACTCGTTGGGTACTGACCGAATGAGCAGATTTGGCTTGTGCAATCTTCAGTTTTCAAGGTCTTTAGTTTAGGTGCTTTGTCTTAGGCTCATCCTTGCAGTTCTCATGCCAATTCCACTCCAGAATGCTCCATTTTGCTCCAAAGTACATGAGATGCCCCAAATGCAATGTGCATGCCAAAATGATCCTACTAGGACTCTAAATTGCAGAATATGCAATGAGAATGAATGCAAACATATGTAAACTATACAGCTAAAATGGGGTAAAATGCATGTATATCAACTCCCCCAAACTTAGTCCTTGCTTGGCCTCAAGCAAGTGCAATGAACTAAGAAGGAAAAGAGGTTCCAGACGCAGAGAATATCTAACTCGCCAGTCAGGCACCTCAACAGGTTGAAACTGTAAACCACAAGTGAACCAATGTTCGTTTATGACTCTCACCATATACTCGTCTATAAGCTTAGCATCTAGTTCTCATATCCCCAATACCTAAGCTAGTCTCTAAGAGTGCAAACATGAATCCTTATTTCTAGAGGTGAATGCCTCAAGTGGGACTACAGATCAATGAACATATGCTTCAACTTCCTAAACTTGGCATGGCTTTCAATTAATCACACTTATCAATTCCTTTGTTTGTTCTGTTTAAGCACAAAGTCATGGTCTTCGAATCCGCAACCTATTCAATGGTCTGCTTGACTTCCTTTTTAAAGATCCACACTAATGAATGGGTGCTTCATGTTCTACTCTCCGTGGTTTCAGTGAGGCACAAGAAGGTACGGGTTTACGCACAATCCTCGCTCACCTTAAGCATCATCGAATGAGTTGCAATTGGAAGAACTTTCATTTTCTGTTATTTTGCCATACCAAGCTCAAGCAAGGAAAAAGTTCAATGCAACTCCAGGCCCTAACTCGCTGAGCCTTTCAAGACACAAACGCAAGCACAGTTCTCCAAGGCAAATGATCCACCTATAAGCTTTCTAAAGAGAGATATCATCAAACCACTAAGTTAGCTATGGTTACTAGCCATTAACCTAGCAAGAGTGCCTAATCTCAGCAAGATGATTCCCATAGAACTGGACTCAATCCTAATATGAAATGCATGAGAATGCTTGAAAATTTTTTTTTTCCTTTTTTCTATGCCTTAAAAATGCATGCCAGGGGGTGAGTGAATGAATGCGATAAAGACGAAGATAAGAACATAGAAAATATGATTAATAGATGGATGTCTAGGACTCTCCCCCAAACTTAAATCACACAGTCCCCTGTGTGAATAAAGGCGTTATGACTCCTACAATGCTTATTGCCTTTGGCTTGCCTTGATAAGCTTGAAGCGCAACTCTAGACCTGTAAACACAAAATTGCTTAGCCAAAGCATAAGCCAAACAAGTGTTACCATCATCACCCATCAATTCTTTTCCACTTGGAGTCCTTCCAATTAGCACTAAAAGAACCATATCCAGCGGTTGCATTTTACCCAGGTTGATTTGTCCTAGAGATGGCCTTGTATACATCAGGTTTGCTATGACTCGCCGAGCACAGTTGATGGCTGGGTTTCTGATTCTGTTTCCTTTGCTGCAGGATGGAATGAATGGAGTTTTTCCACTAAGTATGAACCATACATCATTCAGCTCCTTCTCTTCAATGTTGGGGAAAGCCGCATCGCCTGGTGGAAAGCCATACAACTCCTCCATTTTCTTGAAGATGAAAGTGTATAGTTGGTTATGCACCTTGAACATTATGAACCCAGCTCCATTCTTCTCAAGCAGAGCCACGGTGATGTTCTTATACACTTGAACCTCAACTGTCGCCAAGAACTGAGCAGTTTCTTTCTTATAGCCATTGCATACCATAGTTGACAATTGAGACACTCCATAAATCTCCAATAGCAAGTCTACGTCTTTAGCTATCCCCATCAGTTCTAAAGTCGGTCTATGAGGGTAGATAGTACCCTTGAAATCCATCTTCATAATTACCTTGTATGCTTCTTCTAGGCTCGACTTCTTTTTCGATTTCTTAGCTCGCCGTGGTGCTCGCCTCTCTTCTATAATGACGAAAACTTGATCCTCGGTATAGCCATCTATCATCAATTCTTGGATGTTGCGGAAAAATTTATTTTCCTCCTCATCTTCATCCATCGGAGAACCGTCTGCTTGTTCTTTATTTGCAGCCTGCGCTTCAAAACTGGCTCTTGGTGTCTCTCCCTCACTTTCTGAAAGCGCAGCTTTACCCTTGCCCTTATCACGAACTGATGCAACTTCCTCATCACTGTCTGAAGACACAACTCGCCGGGTAGGTTTGCGAGTTGGAGCTTGAGCCCTTTCTTCGTCCGAACTTTCATCATGCAACACTAACATTCTCCTTCCCTTCCTGCTTTTCTTGCTTTCTTAGGCTTGGGTTGTCTCTCATTTGGCATTTCATCATCCAACGAGTTGAGTCTCCTCTCCTTCTCGAAAGCATCATGGCGAGCTCTCCACATGGCTTTTTTCGCCATGGTATCTGGGTAAGAAAACATGCTTGGACTCGCCATTCTGGCTTAGGATTCAACTCATTGGTACACTCAAACTTAGCTTCCTACTCGCTAGTACTGTCAAAACTCGCTAACAAAGCTATGAATGACAGAGAGAGTCTTCTTAGAGAGAGAAGTGTATATTGAAGTGTGAAGAAAAAAATGAGCTGAGCTTCATATTTATAGGGGATGGCGAGTGATGGGTGGTTCTTGGGTGGGGAACAAAATCTGACACATGTATTGGCAAAACCATGGGCTCTTAGGGTCCTACTCGCCAAACCACCTCAAAACTGGCCACAAATTCTCTGCTCAATTCTACACCACTCGCTCAACACCTTAAAAACAACCACATGTTTTCTGCTTCATGCTCAGCCACAAGTTTCAACTTGCTGGTACTATTGCAGCGAAGTGACTTTAACCTTCTAGATGCTCTAATTGGGCTAAACAAATTGGCCAAACTTGCTGGTGGATCGGCGAGTATTGTTCATGAAGCCCAAAAATTTAGTTTGACCCATAAGTGCCCAGTGAATATTCCTTCTATTTCTGATCAAGTTCCTGCACGACAAAGACCTAGAAATGCAAGAAACACGAATCGAAGAAAGGCTTAGTGTGAGCAAATCAGTTAGAGTTTCAAGATCAAACTAAAATAGCCAATAAGAAATGATGATATTCTTGAGTGAGTAAGTAGGATGAGCAATAGGGAATCATTAAATTGCTTCAAGAATTTTTCCCTTATGTCACCACTCACTCAGCACATCATCATCAACCCTAATAAACGAGCTCTATACTTCAAAGATTATACGACCGTAAAAATTAAACTTAAGCAAAATGTTCTAGCAATGCAAAGAAAAAACTTGGAAATAAAAGCAAAGGATATAAAAAGGATAGTCATGGGATTGCCTCCCAAGTGCGTTTGTTTAAAGTCTCAAGCTTGACTCTTCACACTTTCAGCTTAGTGTGGTGTTTCAAGGGAAACCAGAGTTCCCTTTTCTTCATTCGCAGTCTCTGAATCCTCATTCAGATCTGTAATTGTGAAACTTTGGCCTTCAATGGTTGGCTTTCTTGAATCTTCATTCAGATCAAACTCCAATTTTTCTGCACCACCCAGATCCAGATCGATGGTTTTGTTCTTGACATCAATCACTGCTCTAATAAAAGCTAGGAATGGCCTCCCCAAAAGCAATGGGTCTTGAGGCTCTTCATCCATGTTGATGACAATGAAGTTAGTAGGGACTTCAACATTGCCAATTCTGATAGGTAAATTTTCCAGCAAGCCATGTGGTGAGCGTGTGTTTCTGTCAGCTAGCACAAGAGATAGCTTGCTAGGCTTGTAGTCATTGAACCCCAGCTTTTTTGCTACTGTGAATGGCATCAGGCTTATAGAGGCTCCAAGATCACATAATTCCTTCATAAAATGGAGATGACCCAGTGAGCAAGGTAGAGTGAACGTCCCTGGATCTTCTAGTTTTCTCAGCATGACCTTTGCTTTAGCCACAGCTTGACATTCATAGCTTCCTATGTTCAGGCCTTCAACCGAATGAACCTTTGCTTTAACTACTTCCTTCAAAAATTTTTGAAACTGGGGGATCAAAGCAAACGCGTCAAGCAGTGGGATTTTTAACTCAACCTCCTTCATCTGCTACTCAAAAAGCTCTTTGAATTTCTGAGTTTGGTCTTTCTTGAGGTGAGCAGGGAAAGGTGCTTGAGGTTTGGCAGTACTGGACTTCAGCATTGTAGGCTCAAAAGCTGGTTCTATAACAGCTAAAGGTTCAAATCGCTGGGTAGGTTGACGAGTTGGACTGGCGAGTTGGACTAGCGAGTTGGACTGGGAGTATTTTTCCAACTTTTTTTCCCTCTGCTTCTTGGTTCACACTGTCCTCAGTGTCCTTACGCTTTGTAGCTCGAGTTGCTAGTTCTTTACCGCTCTTAAGGGTAATAGATTGAGCTGTGTACTCTTTTGGGTTCTGAATGGCCTTTCCTGGTAATTGACCCTGAATCTTGACTGAAGCAGAAGCTTGCTGGCTTTCAACATGTTTGAGCCTAGCATTCAAAGTCTCAAATTTGTAGTTCAAGTCATTATGAGACGTGTCTATCTTGCGAAGTACCTCTGTGAACTGCTTAATGAACTCAGCAGTTTGTTGAGTCTAGCTCTGATGAATCTGTTGAAGCATCTCCATGATGTCTGAAGGTGTCTTCGTCTAACGTTGAAGCTTGAGGCGTATGCTGAAAACTCTGGTAGTACTGCTGCTTAGGTATCCAAGCCTTTTGCTGAGTAGGCTTGGATGGATAAACTTGGTCTTTAGGGTTGGCTACGTTGTTGCTTCGGTAAGAGAGGTTGTTGTTCTGCTTGTAGTTATTCCACTGTCTCTGACGTCCTTGGTTATACAGAAAGCTAATTTCGACAACCATCTCATCCTCCCCTTCTTGAACAAGATTGACTTGCCATTGATGAACCAGTAACAGCTTGTCTATCTTGTCACTCAAAGTCTTCAGCTCTTTACGACTGACCGAATCGGATTCACTTGACCTTTGCTTAGTACGATCATAGTCCTCCCCATATTGGCCATCAACAAGTGCCAAATTCTCAATCAACTCCCTACCATCATCCACGTCTTGGTTCAAGAAGTTTTCGTTACTAGCTGTATCCAANCACGTCTTGGTTCAAGAAGTTTTCGTTACTAGCTGTATCCAATAGCATTCGTAGCTTAGGCTGAATACCCCTATAAAACTGGCTTATGATGGTTTCCTCAGAGAAACCGTGATGTGGGCACTGGGACTGATATGTCTTATAATGCTCCCAAGCTTCAGAAAGAGATTCATTCTCGCTCTGAACAAAGTTTGATATAGAGTTTCTCAGCTTGGTAGTTCTGGACGTTGAGAAGAACTTAGCTAGAAACACCCGTTTGCAATCGGCCCAAGTGTTTATGATACCTTGAGGAAGGTGCTTCTCCCAGAGATGAGCCTTATCACAAAGTGAAAATGGGAATAAGCGAAGCTTCAAGGCATCTTTAGAGAGGTCATTTATCCGAATTAGGCCACAAATCCTCTCAAACTCGTCGAGATGGTCGAGTGGATCCTCAGCTAGCAAACCGTGAAACTTGTTGGTTTGCACCATACTGATCAAACCACTCTTGATCTCAAAATTGTTTTTTGGAATTGGTGGAGGTCGAATTCAATGCCTTTGAGTCTGAAAGCTTGGCACATCACCAGCTCTAATCTGCCTTATCCTGCGAGGTTGAGGTGGAGGTGGCTGAATAAGGGTGGGTGTGGGTTAGGTACCATCGTTGGCAATATAAGGTGTAGGAGTGGTATTAGTCATCTCTCCTTGTGTTGTGTTCTATATCCTGATCCTACCCCTGTGTTCTCTGAGTTCGCGTGGAAGCAGTTGTGTGTTATCTTGAGGGTTGAACAAGTTCTGGTTTCCTTGTAATTGAGTGTGGGGCATCAACGCAAGAAAACTGGTTGGGGTAACTCAACTCGAAGGGTGACTAGCGAGTTGGTTATTGAGCTGACCTGCAACGCACCAAAGACAGAACGAACAAGTCTGAAGCTCGAGTTAGTAACAAACAAAAATAAAAGCTTTATCTCAGAAAGCGTTTGACCCAAAATGTAGCAAGCAAAACACTTATTTGGCAATGGCACCAGTTTGATAACAATGATTTTTGAGTCTTAAACGTTATCAAATCTTTATGTGTTGAACCAAAGTGTGTTGCCACACTAAGGGTATGGGGTGCTATTTTGATTCAAGCAAAATCAAGCAACATTTGTGATTCTGTCACAATCACTTAAAGAAAGCAAAACAGAGAAACTATCATGAGGTTACTCACAAACTGAATATCAAAACTAAGTAGAAATGAAAAACAGAGAATTAATTCTAAGGGTACTGAATGCCTCCACAGCTCACCTGTTCGAGTAAAAATGAGGTAACAAACTCCAACCATCATTGTACATACCACTGCATCTTTATTACTTTTGCTTGTTTATTGGTCTAGGATTCTTCTCCAACTCTTTTATCCACATAAGGGATAGTGTGATTTAAGTTTGGGGGAGGGTTCCAGATAGCATTTGATCATGTTTTCTTTGATCTTATTTTTTTTTCTCATGAATTCATATAAGCTTTATAAAAATGCAAAAAGAGTTTTCATTTTTCATTTTGATCAAGCATACATAAAAGGCATAAAAAAGCACAAAAAAAATCAAAAAACCTGAAAAGAATTTTCATAAAAAGAATGTCATATAGTTGCGTATCATGTAGATTGAGTCTAGTTGGCATTGGGAACTATGATACTTTTGCCTTGCTTGCTGCTGGTTTGATGGTTAGAATTACTGCCCTCGTATCAAGTTATTCATTCTAGCTTGAAATTAAAACTGAACCATGCTTGGAATTCACAGAATGTATTGCATATTTTGATTGAAAACGCTATAATTTGATGTTGTCCCTTGCTTAAGTGATAACCAGAATTTGTATTAGCAATTATCCACTCTTTACATCACTTTGGAGTTTAGGGATTTCACAAAATATTTGGATTATCTTTTCCCTTCATGACTGCTATCTTGATTAGTCCAAATAGCTTTCCACCTAGCTGCATAATCAACTAATTTTAAACCATACCTTGTTTTGTTGTGTGAGAACCGACAAGGACATATCTCCATGTAGATTCTGGTTCACAATCTTTGTATCATACTAGGATTAGATGGCTATGGTTTTGGGTGTGGATTTTTCTTGTGTTTTAGCATGTGATATGTGTGCATTTTCACTAGTTTTAGGACTCATTTATCATTCATTTTGTGATCAT
>OVAX01002458.1:0-29249 GCA_900406405.1 Lepidium africanum
GAGAAATTAGCATTAAGAACACTAAAACAGAAGATATCTATGTAAAACTAGGCTTAAGCATTCAGGAGACTAAGAATTCCTCACTAATCTAACCCAACCTCAAGAACCCTAGAAATCTACTCAGAATCCATAAACAAAGGAAAAAGCAGAGAAAATGAAACAAGCAACATAATCATAAAGCAAGACAAAGATAAACAAGATTGGTTTGGAAACTGAAATTGCATTCAAAAACTGAAAAGGAAAGAGTTTTGATCTGGAAATTACAAAGGAGAGAATGTAAATCAGTTCTAACACAAAAAAGCATAAAAACGTGGATCCCCTTTTCTGAATACAAAAGAGGAGTATTTATACCCTTAGTAACAAAACCCTAAAGAGTCAAAGTCAATAAAAACATAAAGTTCATCCGACTTGGCTATGTGATTTCGCCTCCGTGGGTGAGTCGGATAAAAAAAAATAGGTGATTCAGCTGTCAGCTCATCAATCCTCCTATCATACTCAGCTCCATTTGGTTCCTCAAGGCAAATTACTCTGACTTGGCCACATGACTCTTGTATTTAGGCCGAGTCAACCATCAATTGTAACGTATTCTTCTTGACTCGGCCATTTGACTCGTGCATCTAGGCCGAGTCCACCATAACTCTAGCACATCCTCTTGACTCGGCCACGTGACTCGGTATTTAGGCCGAGTCATCCCATAATCGTGGCCAATCGTCCTTTCTTACTCACCTCTTGCATGATCTCACCCCCAATGCATCCAATAGCTCCTGATAAAAACTCCAAAATGCACAATGTATGCAATGCAAGTGCAAACAATGCAAATGAACCAAAAAGAGCTCTAAAATAATGAATATGCTATGAATATGGATGCAAAATAAACTATATTAGAGCTGTGAAAAATGCTAAAATGTATACACATCAGTGAGCTAGTGAATTGATTGTGCAGGCCAGTAAGTGTATTTCTGGAAATGCTCTTGAAGATTGTAATTCAGTATAGTTATAAGTTTAACTGTCTCTTCATGTGGAATTATTTGGATGAAAGATAATTGACTTGCTACCAGAATTATTTATAAACGAAATTGGCAATAAAATATCCTCTATATAATATAACAAAATCATTTTTGAGATTTATCTTTAAAACATTAAAATATTTACATTGGGTGGCATTGTTTTATGCAATTTTAGTGAGAGTATTTTGGGAAGATTGTTACAATAATTTTCAAAAATAGAATCAATCTGTATTTAATTATCTTATTAATTGTAAAATTAATTAAAAGATAAATTTATGGTAATCAATCAATATTTATTTATCATATTAATTACTGGATTTTTCTTACCATTTTCAAAAAAAATTGAATTAAGTGATATGTTAAAGGTAATCATATATAAATAACGAAAATCTTATTATATAAAAAAATCAATCTTCGTAATCAAACTTTATTGATTGATATTAGATTACAATTTGTATTAATTTCCGTAATTGTTATTATGATTTATTACTTTTGGTTATCGAATTTCATTGATAAAATAGAAAGTAAAAAAAGTTCAATTTTTTGGGTTTAAATATCTAATTTATTAAAGGAAAGTAAAACCATACAAAATTATTTTATATCATAATCAATCCACACTTAATTGCAGAAACAATCTTCAGTTAAATACCGTATCAACAAAATCATTGAAATATCATATGCTTTTAACTGAAGATATAATCGAATGTAAATATCTGATTTATGAAAGGAAATTCAAACTGTTGAAGATGGATCCGAGATCCTAGTACCATCCACGGGAAACAATGGGCAAATATTTTAAGTCTTGAACATGGAAAGAATACCAAAGTCTCAACTTGGACATCTTCAGTCTACTCGGAGGGATTCCTTCTCGGAAGCGGGTTAAACTCGAAGGAAATCGGATGACACGTCATCAAACAAACAAATGAAAATTTTCCTATTCCGACATGGAAAATTTCCGAAAATCTAGCTAAGATCTTTTAGATAAGATCATATATGAACAATTGTAATATTTCCTTTTTGCAAACTACTTTTTAGCTGCCTCTATGATCAGATCCTTTGAAGAGGTGATCGGCTTTTTAGACACACACGTTGAGCTAATAAACTCTACTCGGCAATCATCTTTGCTATTTTGGCAATATACTTCTTCTCTTTAAATTCTCAAGAGTCCTTGCCCTTTCTTCCCTCTCTTTAATTAGAATTTCGAATTTAGCCCCTTTGTGCTAGATCCGGTTCGAACAGTTGGCGCCGTCTGTGGGAAACACACCGAAGAACTTCTTTACACAGGAGAAAAGAGTACACGCCAAGAAAAAAGGATGGTTGAAGACGAAGTTACCATCAACTGACCAGAAAAGAGGGATCCTACCTCTAAGAACACATTGATCCGACTCTCGAATCACCTTTGAACTATGTTCAAACTCAGGAGGAGAATCGAGAAAAATCTCGAGAAGTTACCGTTCTCCTTTGTCCACCTAAAGGACCACCATCAATCGAAAACTTGCTGCGCAACTTGACAGCGCAAAATGAAGCCTCTGACCGAAGAAACACGGAGAGATTCGAAAGAATTAGGTCACGGATAAGCGAGGGTAGTCTCCCGTCTGCACAAACCAAAAGGCCGCATGGAGAAGTATTGGGCAGCGTGCAAAGAAACCTATTCAGAGGAATGCCAAGTCTGCAGCCAACTAACGTCTTGGGACCAGGGCAATCTATGACGCAGAACGTGCCAGGAATGCACATACAGGTAACCCTGGATGTGGCAACTGTATTCAGAATGATGGAAGACATTAGGTCTCCATTCCATCAAGCTACCAGCTCGGCACCCAAGATTGGGCGAATTCTGGCTCAAGCTCGAAACTCGCCATTCGCGCCAAAACTAAAAAGGGTCTCGGTAAATCGAGGACCAAGACTAAGATGTCCTTCGTTCAATGGGACCACTGACCCAATAGAGTTCATGAGCGCCTTCAAAATCATGATGAACGAAAAAAGTTACAACCCCGACCAGAAAGATGTGGCTTACTATCAACTCTTCGCTGAGAACCTAATTGGCGATTGAGAGCTTCAATCAACTTGCCGAGTTGTTCATGAAGCAATACGCTCTATTTGTCAACTAAGACACCTTTACAGCAAAGTTAAGGTCCTTGAAGCAAGGGTTTCACGAGTCTCTGAAGTTGTATCTCGGGCACTTCAAGAAAATCTTGACCAAAGCTAAAGTTAGTGACATATGGCCATTAAAGCTCTAAGAACCAGAATGGTTACAGACGAGGCCTTAAGGAGAGATCTTTTTGTGAACCGGCCCAGTACAATCTCGGATACCCTTTGCAGAGCATCAAGACATGCAGATTACTTGGAGGAAAAGCAGATCCTCGCTAAAACTCAGAAAACTCAGCAAGACTTATGAGCAAAAGAGTCGAAAGAGGAATATCACGAGCCAAGACAACATAATTACAGAGGAAAAGTAGTCTCGGTTACAACTTTTCAAGTCGGTGAAACTAATAACTCAGCCCGTAAGAATCCGTTCAACAACACTTACAACCAAAGCGAGTATTGTGCATTCCACAATAAAACCGGTCATTCTACTTCAAAGTGAAAACAGCTGCAAGAACTACTTGCCGAAAAGTTCAGAAAAGGAGAGTTCAATCTCTCGGAGGAAGAGACTCAAAAGTTTAAATTACTAAAATGGAAAGAAGCCAAGTTGCAAGAAGCAGCTTACAAAATGGTGAGTCATAGCAGTAATGCTAAGGAAAAACCTAAACGGAAGAAACAGGACGAGGAGACTAACGAGCAAGGATCTCCAAGAGTGGAAGTCAATGTTATCATGGGAGGATTACAGTTCTGTGACGACATTATAAGGTCGATCAACAAGTATGAGCAAAAGCTTATAGCGGTGATCAACCTCGAACCAGTGGTTAAAAATTTAGGAACGGTAGATTTGGACGTAACATTCACCGCCAAGGATGTCGAAGGAGTAAGCTCCCCATATAACGACCCGCTAGCTGTAAAATTACGAGTAACCGACAGTGACGTATCTCGGAGTCTCATCGATACTGGAAGTTTAGTGGATTTAATCTTCAAAGAAACATTAGACAAAATAACATTACTAGACGTTCGACTCAAACCTATGGAAAGAACACTAACTATGTTCGATGGAAGTACGATCAATGCAATTAGAACGGTCAAGTTAGCGATCTGAGTTACCAGGATTATGAGATGGATCAAGTTCTTAGTGGTGGATAAACCGCCAATCTACAATATAATCCTAGGAACATCATGGATTCACGTGATGAAAGCGATCCTATCAAGTTACCATCAGTGCGTCAAAAGATCCCAACGAATGAAGGAGTTTACACGCTTCAAGGAGATCAAAAGATGTCTCAGACTTGCTTTATCGCTGAGTTAAAACTATGAAACAAGTCATGTATGATCACAGCATCTGTGAGAGGCAAAGCATTGTCGGAACCTCCCGTTCCCGAGAAACCAGATCAGTCAACTGTTGAACTCGTCAACATCAACCTAACAGACTCATCTAAATGCGTAAACATTGGAGTCAACTTGAGCAAACCAATCCGAGACAAGTCGATCCAACCTCTGGAGCAAAACATGACAGCATTTGCGTGGACAGTCAAAGATATGCCTGGAATCAGCCCAAAGATTGCAAGTCACAGATTGAATGTCGATCCAACATACAAACCTATCGATACACGGGAAACAATGGGAAAATATTCTAAGTCTTGAACATGGAAAGAATACCGAAGTCTCAACTCGGACATCTTCAGTCTACTCGGAAGCGCGCTAATCTCGAAGGAAATCGGATGACACGTCATCAAACAAAGAAATGGAAATTTTTCTATTCCAATGTGGAAAATTTCCGAAAATTTAGCTAAGATCTTTTAGATAAGATCATATCTGAACAATTGTAATCTTTCCTTTTTGCAAACTACTTTGTAACCGCCTCTATGATCTATAAATAGAGGAGCAAATCCTTTGAAGAGGGGATCGGCTTTTTGGACACACACATTGAGCTAATAAACTCTACTCGGCAATCATCTTTGCTATTTTGGCAATATACTTCTTCTTTTCAAATTCTTAAGAGTCCTTGCCTTTTTTCCCCTCTCTTTAATCAGAATTTCGGATTTAGCCCATTTGTGCTAGAACCAGTTCGAATGCAAACCATACAAAATAATTATCGTATTAATTGCCAAATATAATTGAAAAATATATTTATGGTAATTAATGGATAAATTGCATGAATTTATCTGTAAAAAAATCATTTTCAATTATGTACAATGTATTACAAAAAATTTATGCTCATTAAACCTATCCAATTTTTATACACTAAATCAATTTGTATCGTAATCAATCTACATTTAATATAATTCGAGCTTTGTTAGTTAATATTATATTTGAATTTGTATTAATTTTCATAATAAAAAATAAACGAAATCAGTCTTCAATTAATTATTGTATTTATTTTCTTAATAAACAAAATCAATCTATATGGTAAATATGCTTTAAGAGCAAGCAAAAAATCAAACAAGATCATATGTTTTTATTAGAAGATTATATTCGAATGTATATCTAATTTATGTAAGGAAAGTAATTAAGTCTCAATAAATACTTCATTCATTATTCATTCTCTATGTAAGTTGGATTTCTGCGAAAAATTACAAAATCAATCGAGACAAATTTTCTCCCAAATAACAATAATACTTTCGATTAAAGCAAAAAGAATGGTTCTTAATTCTATTGGTGTGCTTAAACCAGTAGACTCTTAATAGATTTTTGGTATATTATTTGAAATTTATTCTATATATCAGGTAAATATATCAATTTCTTACTTACATAGTTATCTGAATTTCATATTACAAATGGTTTTATAGGTATTACATTTTTGTGAAAATTGTAGATTATACTGGGGAATCAAACCATTCTTAATGTTTAAGGACATTCCTCAACAAATTATTAATCGTTCTACGGCTGACTTAGCCAAATCTGTTGAAGAGGTAATAAAATTACAATTTAGTTATGTGTTATATACCTTTAGTTATATGTATTTTTAAAAAATTAGTAATTTAAAAATTATACTTAAAAATCAAATAGTGTAAAATATTATAATATCATACTTAAAAATTAAATAGTATACTATTTTTTTCATTTATGGTTCAATCATAAAAAATCAAATACAATCATATAGCCATACTTAAAAATTCGTACGTAAGAGTCGTATTTTTAAAAGAATTTGTACATAAAAATCATATTTAAAAATAAAATAGTACAAAATATTATAGAATCATACATAAAAATTAATTGAAATATATATAAACACATAATTAAGAAATCATATTCCATATAGAAATCAATTAAATATTTAATATCATGATTCTTATTAGTTATTGGTTCCATATATATATATATATATATATATGTGTGTGTGTGTGTGAGAAATTTTAAGAAATGTATTTTTTAATTAAAAAGTGGTCTATATTTCTCTCTCCTAATTTCCAAAAGAAATGGTAAGTTTTTAAAATGGGCATATCAAAAAGCTGCATTTTTGAAGTTCCCCCTATATATATAGCAGATTTGGATTAATAATAAAGTATATTTCTTTATAATAATATCATTTAGGTATAGTATTATATTGTATTGATTATAATTTTGATTGGTTGTGCTGCTACAATCAGCTATAGTATTGACTATAATAGATTTTTAAAATTATAGCAATATTATTAATGATGATATATTTCATTAAATATTTATTATATCTCATAAATTCATTACTTTTTTATACAATTAGCTATAATTTTAGTAATTATATAAACAAAGAAGATATTATTTTAGAGACTATATACATATAATTTACTTAAATTATTACTAAAAATCCATTCTTACAATAGAATGACTTTGATTGGTTGTGTGTTGTTATAATTTAGCTATAGTATTTATATAATATAGAAACAAAGGAGATATTAATAATGTCGATATACATATATTTATTTGAATTTATTACTAAACATGTATTTTTCACAATCTAATGATTTTACTCGGTTGTGTGTTGCTATAATTTAGCTATAGTATTCATTATAATTTTGATTATATTATGTTCTAAAATTATAAATCGTAATATCATTTATCAACATTTACTAACGTGTATAAATGGTATCAAAATTATTATGATATGAACTATTTTCTTGACGAAAATAACTTTCATTTAACAAAAATATTTTAGGTTCGAGTTTCATTTTATATATATATTTCTCTGACTTTTTGCTCAAGTAAAAATCTTCCATATAATAATAAGGTAACATTTTATGAAAATAACCTTGTAATGATGTATTATTACATTCTACGCAATTAGAGATTAGTTTTATAATTAGAAAGTGAGTAAGTTAAAATTTGTTTAATCATATAAACGAATAACATTTATTACAGTGCTAAACTTTTATGTTAAGTGTATCATTGTATTTAATATCTGAATATTTGAAAATTTATTGCTTAATTTCTATTTTATAACATATGAATCTAATTAAGGAATATATCATATTCATAATAATTGTAATATAAAATTCAAATTATATTAATAGTAATATACTATTCGAATCATATTAATTGTAGTATACAATTCGATAATTTTATAAAATTAAAACAACTCAAATTCTATTGTTACCGAAAACCGTATTTTTCTATTATACACTACAGGAAATCAAGGTATTAATAGCAGTTCAATATAGCAGTTTTCAAAGTTTTGCTATGGTTTACTTTTACATAGCATTTGTTTTAATGTAAACGCTATATAATGTTGAGCGGTAAAAATTTTAGTTTTACGTGCTTACACTTTTGTTATTCACTATTCTATAATAGCACATATTTATTTTAAATCGCTATTGTATATGAGTACCGGAAATTACATTGTTTTGTCCGTGCCTAACTAAAATATACTGAAATTTTTTTGGCTAAGTCATTTAAATAAAACGATTAGGGTTTATTTTCCTCTTTCAAAGTCTAAACTCACTGGCTCTCTGACTCAAATTCTTCTCCTCTATCTCCTGTCTCGTTCATTCTCTGAATCGCTCGTTCTCTTTCTCTTTCTCATTATATTACCCTGAATTAGTATATTTCTTTATCAATCTCTTCGATTTCAGTTTTCCCATTCAGTCTATGTGTAGATCTCACGGTGAAAACTCAATCTAAGGTATGAATTTTGGATTTCAATATCAAGTTTTGATTTTTAATATGGAATTCAATTTTAAAATTGTGAGGTAGTTTAACCGTTGTATTTTGATTCTAAGGTATCTTTGGTTAGTATCTGACTGCAATTGTCTGTTGAAGTTTGATTTTTTATTATCAAAACTGAAATTATCTAACATATTGGTTCGATATGTTTTATGTTTGCAGATTATCAGTGATTACTCTATTTCATTGTTTGTAGAGAGATTTCACATTGTAAGGTTTAATTTCATATCTCTTATCTTATTTTAATCCTTTTTGTGTTTTGTTGTTAGCTCCAAATGTTCTTCTCCTGATGCAGAAGTTGAGTCTAAAGAAGCCCTTTGAGTCCAAGTCCACGATCAGCAGCCGTGATGATGGAGATGCCAATGGAAGATTCCTCAAGAAATTCACATCTCATTTGTGAATGAGATTAAGAAAAGTCTTCAGATCCTGCAACAAAGGTAATTATACACGTAGATGGAGAAAAGTTCTTATATTTGTTAAACAATATCTTAAGTATCAAGTGATACTTGAAGGAGAAGTAACAAGAAGAACAACTCGTTTTCTCCATAACCGGATTGTGTGGTTCGAGTAGTCCAAGTAGAACCAACAAGTCTTCAAGATCCTTGTTGGTATCTAAATAAGTGATGGTGATGGATCAAAGTCACATGTCCCTCCATAGGAGCATCATGTGACCGTTGGAGTTAAAGAGGAAAGTCTCGTCTTCCTCTTTTGTAAAGTAAATGTACAATTCAAGTAATATTTGTCCTTAGTCTTTGTTGTGGCTGATTATAGTTGTGTCTAGGTTTGTATTTTCTTTACCATCAATGTCTATATATATAGGCATGTAAAATGGGCTGGCCCGCGTCCAACGGGCTTATAACTTGCCTCAAAACCTTGCAACTTACTTTAACTACTAATCTTAATGTCTTTTTCCGTTTAGTTTGCTAGTAAAAGAAATTAGAGCATAGTAAACCAAACTTACAAGTTAGAACAACAGTCTCAAACAGACTTTGATTGGTGCAGAACATAAGCACATGATTTGCAACTTTCTTCCAAATAGGTTTCAACACAAAGGACTCACCTATTTTTACAGCATAAACTTCACACTATCCTTTACAGTCTCTTCCTAGTCTCATTCTTTGCGTTTACATCCTTCCATTAGATTCACTACCGCTTTAATCTGTCTAGTTATCTTCCATGGCTTACAGATGCAATTCACCCACATGAAAGTCTCTGCACAAAAGATATGATCTAACACAAATGCTTAGCCATAACACATCTCAAAAAACCTATTAAGTTAACAATCTCGAGACTAACCAGTGTTTTGCTTCTAAGAGAATAACGTTTAATAGATAATGTCACAAGTTGGCTTTGACTTGGTGAAAATGAAGCTTTTGTTTGTGAACAATATTTCTATTTATCTAAATTAGAATATTCTCTTAAGCTAGTTTTGACTTTTGTCTTTGATGCTCTCCTCGCACTATCTCCTTAAGAGTGATGTTGTTTCTGTCCTTATCTTCTTTGTTCTCCTCTTCACTTTCCTCATTTTCGTTATTCTCTTCTTCTTTGCTCAGATCTATGGAGAGGAAATTTATACAAGTTGTCTCACGATTAGATTATGCAAGACACAAACAGAGAACATGTTAGTTCCAAATAATTTAAACCTGAAGGAATCTCTAGCGTTTAACCTGTTTGGAAACAAACAATTTTTCAAAACTAACAAACAACATAATCAATTTTTAAAGATTTACCTAATCGGTAAAGCTTGATGTTCTTCTCTTGATTGGTTTGAGAGCATAGCTTTCTTCCATTCATCTTTTTTCCGGCGAAGTACCAAAAGTGTAATCGAAGTTTCGTGATTCCAGTTTTCTAGATCAGAAAATTCGAAGATGAGTATCGGAGTTTTGATTTTGCGGATAACCTGCAAACACGTCACGGGTTCTGTCCACATGGTCCGTTGTCCACACCGGGTCGACCCGCGAGACCCGCTATTATATGGACATGTACTTGAGTGTCCAAGCCCGCGTCCAAGTGGGACTTAGATGTATTGAATCATGTCTTGTTTCAGGCATTTGAAACAATGGTTCTGCACTTTTGCAGACATGTTTAAGGTAAGTTATTTCATAGTTTATTAAATATGAATTGAGTTTGATTTCACTTTGACTAAAGTGTTGTATTAGAAAGAGCCAAGAGTTTCTCATCAAGGGGTTAGATTCTCTCATTCATGGAAAAGGTGAGACATAATCTTCAAAATGTTTGATTTAAACTGATCCATGGAATATTTGAACAATTACGATTGATGCTCCTTTGTTTTTCGATTTAGCTACAGATCTAGTCTTGCCATGGCTGTGGGAAAACCAAATCCAAATATCTTTCCTCTATTTCTGCATTTGTTTTGTCTATCTTTGCACTGGTTTCGACGTGATCCTAACAGCTAAGTTGATGCTATTTTTAACCTAACTCTTAAAGGTTATGGTCGCAAAGTGATCAAGGTATTATTATTCTATGTTTTGTTTTGAACTTTAACAGATGATTATCATCAAGAAGCTCATCCTCTCCTCTGTTTCTTCCGTTTTGCAGTATTTGATGTAATGCATTTCTCATGTTGGATTCTACATAAGCTTGAGTTGCAGGAAATGTTGTGACTAAAGGATTTAAGGAGATCGAACCAAGGTGGAGATGTATTGTTAATGAACCAGCATAAATGAGTCCTGTTAAGTTTAGGGAAGTCCTTCAAACTTTGTCGTTTCTACCATCTTCATCAACGAATACAGACGAAGAAAGTTGAGCTATAGGATTGGAGTTTATAAGGAGTCAATAATTGGGTTATGCGTTAAGAATAAACGAGAGAAATTATAGACGTGTTCTTCTTCTTTCTTTCTGTATTTTTTTTCTTCTTGTTTCTTTATATTTGATAGTTTGTAACAGAATTTATCTAAATATTTACTTTTTGCATCTTGACTACGTAGTAAGTTTATAGTTTATTTGACTAAGCCAACATAAATTGACTTTATAATTTGATTATGTAATTTGACTCCGCAGGAGTTTGTAGTTTGTTTGATTAACTAACTAATGTTGATGTTGATTTTGTAATTAGACTTTGTCCCATAATAGTAACATATCTCTTCTCTATATCTAATAAAAGTATAGTATTAACTTAAATACTATGTTATATTTTTTGTTTTGGACTAGATTGTATTGTTATTAGAAAATATTATCACATAATATTTGTCATACAATATTTGTATCTATTATTATCTCAAAAAAATAAAATTCTATAACTAATTAATAATTATTATTATCTAGATAATATTATTAGTTTTTTTATATACTTTTTACTTAAATATTATTCTTTTTTAATCTAACAAACTAATATACACGACTAAGAAAACTATCTAACAAACTAATATTATTTGCTATTTAGTTTAGACCAACTTTATTCAACATTGACTTATCTACCATTAATAGTTAAACCAACTTTATTCAAAATAATAATCTATAAAATAATAAATATGGTATGAGCAAAGTTTTATAATATTGATAAAAAGTTGTTTATTATTAGTATTAGAATTCACGATTTTATATTTTTTTGCAGATTGAAAACTTTGAAAATTTATCTTTGGCTATAACTAATTTAAAAAGAAAGTTTATCCAATTTAGAGTTGCTATTGAAAAGAAACATATACTTAAAAAATTTTCTTATTCTCTTTTTTTGCTTAATTATTTTTTATATTTATTCTTTGGTGTTATAAAGCTTTTTTTTTGTTTAATTCCTTTGGATATTTTTTTACATTAAGTTTTTAATATACACATTCTTTTATTTATATTTAATTTGTTTAATCTTTTTTACCCTAATTTGGGTGCTTATATTAGGAAAAAAATATAACTATTATATATGACATAAAAAATAATTACAGACAAACACAAATATAAATATTTAGGAAATAAATCAAATTTTATATTTTACATTCACTAAAAACCGTTCTGAAAAATTATTTACTTCTTAATAAAAAATTTGATAAAAGGTTTTTTTTTTAATAATATTAATATTTAATTTATTTAATCACTATATATAAAAGCATATAAAAACTTAACTAAATTTCTTTTACAATAACTATGATATTATATTTAAAAGCTGATATTTTCCTTATTCAAATTGGATTTGATATCCTTTATAAATATATTTCTTATTTTTAGGAATTTTTAAACGATATGTTAACTATTCAATTTGGATAACTATGATATTCAATGAAAAAATAACATATTTCCTTATCCTAATTGGATTTAGTATGCTTTTTAAATATATCTCCTATTTTTTTTATCTTTGAACGATATATTAATTATTCTATATAAAAGATAGAATCTAAACTTCACATATCTATTTTATTTATAGTTTAGTTTCCTATCTCCATATATAATCAAGTATAACGTTAACACTGTGTTATATTGGTCTGTTTCAAACAAAATTTATTCAAATTTTTTAATGATATAGTAATATAAATGATAAGAAAAATTAATATATTTGGTATTTTGTGAATTAGTTTTAGTTTTTTATAATTTTTAATACTACAAATTTACCTATTTATTTTCTTATCATTTTTTTTTTACAAATATGATATTATTTTTTATAAGAAAATTATGTAATATAATAATGGTTCAGATCCGGATATCCGCGAATCCGGATCCGAGAATATCCACTGATCCGGATCTGGATGCGGGTATCACAAAAATCTCGGATATCTGACCAGTGCCCAGGACTAAAAATTGTGTTAGTCTTATAACATTTAAAATAAAATTCAAAATAACATTTGAAAAAAATATTCCACAATATGAATACAAAACTCAAATGTAAACATGTCCAAAAAATTTATACATAAATTATAATGTGTCAAAACTTAAATAAGTATAGGTCAAATACATTTTGTGCACAACACATGTCATAATCTATTATGTCACAAATTATAAATTAATTTTTATTATATGAAATATACATGTAATTCGTATAAATATATATATATATATATATATTAAATATACTTATATATATAAATATTTATAATTATTTTCACTAAAAGTATCTTGTGCACAACACGGGACCATCATCTAGTAATATAATATTGTAAAAATATATTCGAATGTTATAATATATTCTAGCAATAGATTTCAAATGTTATAAAAATAGTTATTGTACTCGACCAAGAAAAAAATAGTTATTGTAGTTCGAATTTAGGGGTTAAGATATAGGGTTTAGGGGTTAAAGGGTTTAGAGTTTAGGGTTAGAGGATTCGATATTTATAGCTATATTTCATAAATTTAATATATATTGAATTAAGTTTTTGGAATAAATTTAAAACTTTGTAAAAAATAGTATTGTAATTCAGTTTTTGAGTATTTGGATTTTAGGGGTTAGGTTTTAGAGGTTAGGAGTTAGATAGAGTTTAAGGTTTAGGGTTAGAGAATTAGAGATCTTATGTATTATACTCACAAATACTTATATTTATTAATCTGTTGTTAAAAACTCTTGGAATGTTTATAAGAACATAAAATGTTAATTTAGCATTTGACATAGTATCAATTATACAAAGTATACAATATAATAATTTTATGTATCATGTCTTTCATCTATAGTCTACCACTCATTATATTTAAATATATATTGAATTCATTCTATAATTTTTATAAGCTCACAAAATTCTAAAATTAAGATCCAAAAATAAATGACTTTCCAAATGTACAATATTTTCATAATTGTTTTATTTACATAATTAACTACATTAAACAATCCATTAAAAATTAAACTAAGTATTCTAGACAAAAAGAACCAATAGGTAGAGACTACAAGGATCAATAATCTGCCGTAACTTCATCCATTGGATCTACAAAATTCAATTATCTTTGGCACAAGATCTCAACCGCTGGATTTACAAAGATGACCCACGATCCTTTCCTTCTTCTACATTAAATCCTAATTTTTTCTTATTATTATTTTTTTTTTGCTGTAAAACGTTTCAGTTTATCAATCTCCTTCTTCTTCCTCTTCTTCAAAAATCGATTTCTTTCTTATCCTTATGCAAAAAGTTCTCTTATCAAAAATAATCTCCTTCTTCTTCCTTATTCTTGGGTAGTTCTTAGCTAATACATATCTATTTGATTCTTCTGTCTATTTATTCGCAGAGAGCAACATAACTATTAATTCCGAAACAGAGGTGTGTAGATTCAGACTTTTATCTTATACTTGCTTGAGTGTTTATTATATTCTTCATTGGTAAGCTAAATTTTTTTCATCCTCTGCTTTATTAGAAACGATTCTAAGGCCAGGATTCATACACGGAACTCGTCAGGTCGGTAGCATAAAGCCACTACTAAGTCTCATTGGAGCATCCGTTTGTTTTGCAAAAATTATTAGATGTAAAGAAGTATGAATCTTTTTGTCCGATGTCTAGTCCTGTGTCTCATGTAAAATTGGTTTGTAATATTGGGTTCATGTAACTATGGTTCACCATCTGTCTAGTCATGTCTCTGCAAACGAAGATCCCAGAAGAAGAAGAAAAGAAGACGTTTCATTGCTCTCTGCTGGACTGCAAATGGGCCTCTCAAAATCCAATTCATTTAGCTTGTTCAAGATGTGGGTTACTCTAATTTTTTTTTTCGGTCATGTGGGTTATATTGCTTGTATAACTTTTTTTGCTTAATTTAATTATAATGAAAATATTTTGTCATTTATTTATTTTTTAATATGTCAAATGTTAAATACTAATTAATATATAAAACCAGCATTGAATAATTAAAAACCAAATATTCAAAAACAAGAACAAATTTGCAATATATTTTAAAACGTAAATCATAACAAATACTTTTTGTTATTGTAAAATTTTACAAATGCCATGATTATGTTAATAGTGAATATTAATTGCCATTGGAGTTCTTTATTTATTTTTATCTCGTTTTGTTATTCCCAGAACTTTAAATTATAAAACTGATGTCTTGCTCATCATGTCAGAAAAGACAGCTTATGATTCATGATGTAATTCTTCACTATGTTTTGGTTTTTATATTATAATATACCGTTGACTAAAAAAAATTGTCATTGTAAGATTAAAATTGCAAAAACAAAAATGTTATAAATAACAATTATATAATTGCAAAATTAAAAACTGCTATCATAAGTGCTAGACCTATTATCGCGGGCAATATACCAGCGTTTTCTACAATGATATGGAACACATATATAGCATTTTTCCAGTGTTATGGATACCCCGATTTCCTGTAGTTATATGTATATATATATTATATTTGCTTCACAATTGTCATTCACCTCTACTAATCTTCCTCCGTGATATATAGGTAAGGTCTTTCTCAAAATATTTTAACTTTATAGACTATGATCTTTATACTTTTTCTTATTCTAATAATGTTGTTTGATATATTATTTACATTATTTTTTTATACAAATAACACACATTTATTAAATTTTTATCCCCTTGCTATCTTTACTTATTCTAGATGAAGTACACCAAGTTTGTTAATGTATAAGATCATATTGAATGAAAGACATCGATGCAAGATCTAGCATTTTGAATGGAACAAAGCTTCACATCTTAAAAATGTCAAGAAGATTTATTGAACCTAGAATTAGTCATATTGTGCTACTGTAAAAGTCAGATCATGTAATACATCAAAACATATATTTTGTACACAACACGAATCATTATTATAAATTGATTTTAGTATATTAAGTATATATAGAAATAATAAACTGCATATACAAATCAAATCATAAAATACAAACAAATATCATATATATATTATAGATAAATATAAATAATTATAAATATATATTTATTTTGTAGAACAAATAGTCTCGTGCACCGCACGGGTAATCATCTAGTCTATAAAGTAAACTGAACTACAATATTCTAAAATCTTTGTACAAAGTTATCAAAATTCTAGAAAAATATACTCATAGACTAACATAATCAATAAAAGTTCATAAAAGATTTTGATAAAATCTCGAGAGAATCAGGGGAAGTATGGCTATGTTCTTTTCGTGGTGGCTAGCGCCAGCAACAGCGACCATCAAGTAGCGACATTGACCAACAACTTGATTTAATGTTCTTTTCGCAGTCGTTGTAACTGATCTTTGGTCTAGTGACTAACAAAAGAACAGTCGCAACAACCAAATTTTTTTCTTAAAAAAAAGTTTAAAATAAAAAATACTAAAACTAAAAATATAATACAACATAATAAGTAGAACAAAAGTAAAGTAAATTAACAACAAAAAATTAAATTATATACTAAATATTTAACGTTAATGATCAAAACAAGATATTATTATTTTGATTTCTTAGATTATATTTTTCTAAACTATATAATTTTATTTATTTATTAGTTGATATATATATATATATAAATTATAAAATGGATATTTATACAAATTTATTAGTAACTACCAAATTTTAACACAACTATTATGAATTTCAAATTTTGTTTATATTATTTTAGTCTTTTTGGGTCAACAAGTAATCATTAGATCGACAAGACTAAATCTATAGTCTAAGTTTTACAATCGGAGCATGATGAGATATATTTTAGTTTAGTTTGTTTTTGTTCAATAATATATTTTAATTTAGTTAACATATATTTTATTTGTTTTTATATAGTTTTATTTATTTTAAAAAATATTTTTAGAAAAAATCTGAAAAAAATTTAAAAAATATGGTTGTTGCGACGTTCTTTTGGTAGTCGCTGGTCACTAGCGACTACCCCAACAACTAAAAAAAGTGATCGTTGGTCACTAACGACTGGTCGCAGGACCAGCAACTGCCAAAAGAACATGATTTGGTCGTTGTCGTTGTCGGTGCTTTGCCAAATGAACAGGGCCATATGTAAAAATTATAAGATTCTATATTTATCAAAGTCAGTAAAAATTAACATAAATCTGAATTGAATAAGCATCCCTGGCATCCCACTGATGCAAAGAAAATCTCAGATATTGTGTCAAATGGTAATGAAAAAGATCGATGGATATGACTAGGCCTGGGCATAAAAACCGGACCCGAAAAACCAAATCTGGACCCGATCCGAAATACCTAAATACCTGAATGGGTATAAAAATTTAGGACCCGAAGAACCGGACTCGAACCGAGAACCGAACGGGTACCCGAAGTCCCGACTTTATAGTTTTTTTAGGTATTTTTAGAGTATTCTATGAGTATTTTTTGGTAATTTTAGATATTTTCACATATTTTTGAATATTTAGGTATTCAAAAATATTTTTTTTACTATTTTTAGGTATCTTTATGATATTTTTAGGTATTTGTTTTGGTATTTTTAGTATTTTTTGGGATATTTCTCGGTTATTTGGGTATTCGGGTAAGTTTCTGGTTTTTTAAAATTTGGACCCGAATCGATCCGAACCCGAATGGAACAGACCCGAAACTGAACCGAAATAGTAACGGATCCTATCTGGAACCGAAAGAACTGGAACTGAAAGATCCGAACGCCTAGGGCTACATATGACATGATAATCTATCAGGGGATTACTCGGTCAAAAGTGGATATTGGTTAAGCACTCATCTATCAAGGGCTGTAAATCTTCTAAGAACCACATATATTAACCACTGAAACATTTTAAAACAAAAAGATTGGGAGATTCATGCACCGGCACGCATCAAATTATTCATGTGGAAAGCCTTATCAGGTGCTCTAGCGGTTAGATCACAATGAAAAGTAGATCTATACTACAAGATGAGACATGCACAATCTGCAACAAAGACAAAGAAACCATTAATCACATGCTCTTTTAGTGCATTCCTGCATTATAAATCTAACGATTATCCAACTTATTACACCACATCAAGGCTTTTCTATGGTTTAACTGACGGCTAATATCTCTTAATTACTGTCAGTAAGTAAGGACCCTCAAGTGCCAGTAAACATAAGGAGATCCTTCCCTTGGCTAATGTGGAATATATGGAAGAACAGGAATGTCACGATATTAAAGGGACTACAGCAGGACCTGTAGATCACTAAATAAAGTCAAGATGAAACAAAGATATGGTATGAGTTGCACATGATTTAGACTTCTCAACAACGAAGTAATGGACCATCAAGAAAAATTCTAAATTACAAAGGAACCAATGTGTCTACTCACATAATTTTTTGGAAAATTTGTTGGAAAAAGAATCAAAGCTTAAATGGTGGAGCTTGGGTTTTGGAGAAACTTGATGACGCTTCATTCTATCATGCAAGACATGTTTTCACTTTTGTCGCATCATCATTTAAACTGGAACTTATTGGTCTAAGATGGGTCCTAAATTGTCTCAGGGATCTTTGAATTACATCAGTTGAAGTGGCATTGGAATCCTATACTATTTTTAAAGCACTAGGATGATCAACACAAGAAGAATATAATCCCTTTGGCAATATCAAAGAGTGTCAATCAGGTGGGTCTATACAATGATTACATCTCGACTGAATTACCGGCATGGACGAGACATTTATGGCCACATTTAATACAGGTTCAACATTCCGACTCTAATCCATTATACCAGCAATGATCATCTCATTAATCCTATTAATTCCACCTATCTTAAGATTTCATTAGTTCACCTCATACCATCAATACTCATAACTTATTCCTCGTACGTCTTTACTATCACATGATTTAACTAATATGCATAATTCTCCTATATATTTACCTTTCTTTTTTTAATCCCCCATGTACATTTTCACTGCAACTTTTACACCCTCATCACCGTCTTAACCTTTCTAAATCCACACAATGTTATTAATTTTTAATTAACCTAGAAATGTAGTTAATCATTACTGGTTTGGTTTGAGACGTTTTGTCTTTCCCTGTTAGCATCTGACAAATGGCAAAGCTCGCTTTTTAACTCCAATCATCAGACATTACTTCTCGAGCGAACAAACAAAAACTCTACAAAAGATTTAGGCGGCACCTAAGAGGATTCTTCTCAACATGCATTGGTTCGTTAGATGTGCAGACTCCCACTCCTCGAAACACTACGACACATGGCCTTATGTAATGATGAAAAAAGAAAGGCTTGCTATATAAAAGGAGATATAGAGACACATCTCTACTCAAACCAAAAACCACTAGCAGCCTACGATGGATCACAACATATGGAGCATAATTGGGTATCTTCACCTTGGAAGACTTGACCCTGAGATTACAATACTAGAGCACAACTACACTTCTACGGTTATCAAGAGCAGACTCAGTCTCATTGCTAAACCCCTCAATTTGTTGGAGCAAAATCCACAATAAATGGCTAACGAGAGTTCAAGAAAGGGCAGGTGACCACGAGTTTGGGCAATTTCTCTTCAAATCAGAAGTCGATCTAATCTTCACTTTACGCAGTCAACCGGTCGAGTATAATAGATGGCTAGTGGCCATGCAATGTTGGGATGATCACTAGGATAGTTCCTTTTTCTCTATGATCCATGTGTGGGTCCAAATTCATGATTTGCCCCTACAGTACGCTTCTGGCTCAGTAATACATATCATAGCAAAAACTCTTGGAGAAGTACTTGAGATCGATGTTCAAGAAGCCTCCATCACTCGCGCAATCTTACTCAGAGTGAGAGTGCTCCTCAAAGTTAACAACATACTTAAATTCTTCAAGAGGGTGAGGTTCCAAAATGATGACAGAGTTCAGTTTTACTTTCATTACGAAATGGGCTCGAGGTTCTGTTTAAATTGTCAAAAACTCACCCACTCTGCTTTAGAATGTTCATACATCATTCAGCCTTCCGATTACTACACAAAGGCAGGTTTTGTCATTCCTCCAGATTAATTGATTTGCAAAGCATTCTTGATTTTATCTTTTTGAGCTATGAGCATCTTTTTGGAGAAATTTATTACAGATTTGTATTTGTTTATGGCTGGCCGGATGATAATTCATAATGCTTGATGATTCGTTGAAGAGTGCTAATACTTTTCTCATTTCCTTGGTTGAAGAACATAGTGTCATCCGCAAATCAAAGATAATTGACCTTTGGACCTTGCTTTGAGATTCTTGGTCCTCCCAAACTATTGTTCTGTTGAGCTTTCTTACACAAACCCGAGAGGACTTTACTATATATTATAGAAAGAGAATATGAAATCAGATCACCTTACCTTATTTCTCTAGAAGTTATGATCAACTCACTAGGATTCACATTGACAATTACTGCACAGTTAATTGATTTCACACAGTGCATTATCCATGATTTAAAAAACCTGATGGAATCGGAATTTATTTACTACCAAATGAACTTGTGATTATTATTTCTCTAATGAACTTATGATTATTATTTCTCTAATGAACCTGTGATTGTATATAAAATTTACAAATGCTTTACAATACTAAAGGTACATATGATACTGTTAGAGATTGTGGTCCCACAAAATCTGCACTTCAATATTTACATCTCTATAATTATAACATAGACCGATTTGGTATTTATGATGTAAATCTCTTCTTCTCTATATAGAGAACCTTGTAACAGCATCAATGAATATACAGAAACTTGAACCATTTCATGGTATCATAGCCATATACTTTTTCTTAAACACATTTTGTTCGAAACAGAGATATCTCTGCGATGTCAGACCTGAACACGACCCCGAGTCGGACTCCGACCCTAACCGTGGAGGTGAGAAGAACTATCTCACCATATGAACTCACGGCTACCGATAACCCAGGTGCAGTGATCTCGTATCTGCTCCTCAATGGGACAAACTACGATGAAAGGGCTCGTGGACTCTGTACTACTATGTGTTCCCGAAAGAAATTCGGCTTCCTCAACGGCTCTATTTCCCGACCTGACAACGATTCACCAGATCTAGAAGACTGGTTGAAAATTTAGGCTCTTCTTGTGTTCGAATGATGATCAAACCTTCTCTCCGCTCCAATATCGCTCATCGCGATGTGGCCAAAGATCTGTGGGACCACCTACAGAAGCGTTTCTCTGTCACTAATGGTCCTCGAGTGCAGCAGATTAAGGCTGAACTTGCTTCTTGCAGACAACAAGGCTTAACCATCAAATCATACTATGGGAAACTATCTCATATCTGGGATAGTATGGCGAATTGTCGGCCTCTGCGATTATGTAAGTGTGGCAAATGTGAATGCAACAATAATGCACTTCAAGAACAAGACCGTGAGGAGGATAAAGTACACCAATTCCTCTTTGGCTTGACGACACAAACTTCCGTACCATCTGTTCAACGCTGGTTTCACGAGTACCATTATCCTCACTTGAAGAAGCATACAACATTAGACTAGACGAAGACATGCTGCGTACTGGACCACAAATCACCGAAGACAAATCCGATGTCACAGCATTTGCTGTTCAATCTAAAGGTAAAGCTAGTGACAAAACACTGTACTGCAATCACTGTCATTGCACAGGGCGTACAGCTGACGTGTGCTATGGTAAGGTCGGCTATCCTGAATGGTGGGGAGACAGACCGAGAACCTGCAATGATGCAGATCATGGACGCGGTTCTCGTAACAACTCAACTCGTGGCAATGTCTCCTATGCGAATGCGGTTCACATCGGTGCACCTACACAAACGACACAAGCAAATTATGTCCTTACGGACAAAGATCATGATGATGTAACGGGAATCACTGCGCTCAGTGGAAAGCAATAGTTTGTCTTCTCAACGCAGACAAGAAACCTGAAACAGAGAAACTTTCGGGTATGTCTTCTCACATTGATTGGGTGTTGGATACTGGTGCCTCACACCATCTTATAGGTCGTTTTGAAATCTTAACTGACGTAAGAGATATTGCTCCAGCATTGGTTGTTTTGGCTGATGGTAGAGAACGAGTGTCTATAAAAGAAGGGATTGTTAGACTTGGATAAAACCTGGTTCTTCAATCTGTTTTCTATGTTAAAGAATTTTAAACCGATCTGATCTCACTTACACAGTTGATGAACGAAAACTATTGTGTCATACAGATGGCTGATCATTTTCTTTTTGTCCATGACCGAGTTATGAGGACGGTGATTGGAACGGGTAAACGAATAAGAGGCACTTTTCATTTTAGAAGTGTGGAACTCGCAGGTGATGTAGCAATCAAACAAGAAGATCAGTACGAGTTATGGCACAAACGGATTGGTCATGCTTCTTCTAAAATGACGAGTCTTCTTCCAGTTGATGATTTTTCAGTTCCAGATTAAGCTTGTGATGTATGCTTACGAGCAAAACAAACGAAATCTCTTTTTACAGTTAGCAAAAATCAATCTGATGGCCTTTTTGAGAAAATTCATTGTTATTTATGGGTGCTCGTTATTTTTTGACTATAGTCGACGATTTCTCATGAGCCGTTTGGGTCCATTTACTCAACGACAAAACAGAGGCACCGACACAGTTGAAAAATTTCAGTGCCATGGCCGAAAGACAATTCAAATCAAAAGTACAAATTTTCAGGAGCGACAACGGAACCATATTCACATTTCTTTCCAGCGATTTCCGATAAGAGGGAATTTTAAACGAAACAGAATGGGAGAGCTTAACAAAAGCACCGCCACATTCTCAATGTTGCACGTGCTTTGCGGTTTCAATCTTACCTTCCTATTGAATTCTGGGGCGAATGCGTTTTGACTGCGTGTTATTTAATTAACAGAACACCAAGTACAGTGATCAATGGTGCCACACCATACGAAACATTATACAACACGAAGCCATCATATGATCATCTCTGAGTCTTCGGAAGTCTTTGTTAGGCTCATAACCACACAAGCGGCGGTAACAAATTTGCTTCACGAAGCAAACGATGTGTGTTCATGGGGTCCGCTTACGGGAAAAAGGCTTGGCGATTATATGATTTGGAGAAGAAGACGTTCTTCTCTTCACGCGACGTCGTATTTTGCAAGTCTAATTTTCCATTTAAAGAAATCAAATCCACTAATGGCCCAGAAGATGAAACCCATCAACCATCTATCCCAGCTTCTTTGTTCGAAAAAGAAATCAATCATGGCCCACAATTCCATACACCAACTATTACACAAGAAGCTATCTGCCCAAGTCAAAGCCCACTTGAATATAACACACAAGTTTATTTGTCTGATTATTTTCATACGAAGGGCCTCGACCCTCTCAAATACTTTCTAGGTATTGAAGTAGCCAGAAACTCAACCGGGATGTATCTTGTCAGTGTAAATACGCTCTTGATGTGATATCTGACACCGGAATATTGGGCTTAAGACCAGTCACGTTTCCACTAGAACAAAATCACCATTGCTGCAAGATCCAGAACGCCATCGTCGACTCGTAGGGAGATTAATCTACCTCGTTGTCAATCGTCCAGACTTGACGTATTGTGTTCATATCCTATCCCAATTTATGCAACAGGCACGAAGCGATCATTGGACTGTTGCTCTAAGAGTTGTTCGCTACCTCAAACACAAACCCTGACAAGGAATTTTACTCAGGGCTGATGAACCGTTCCAACTAACAGGATAGTGTGATAGTGACTGGGCCAGCTATCTTCTCACATGACGGTCTGTCACAGGGTACATCATTCAGGTCGGTAGCTCTCCTATTTTGTGGAAAACGAAGAAACAATAAACTGTAAGTCGATCTTCAGTTGAAGCCGAATATCAAGCACTAGCTTTCTTAACACAAGAACTCATATGGCTGAAGCGTATTTTGATTGAACTTGGAATCCCGCACAATCAATCCATGATAGTACATTGCGACAGCAAAGCGACAATACATATTGCCATTAATCCGGTCTTCCACGAACAGACAAAGCACATAGAACTTGACTGTCACTTTGTAAGAGATAATGTCTTAAACGAAACATTTCACTCCAACATGTCAACACCACATCTCAACTCGCAGATATTCTCACCAAAGATCTCGACAGTCAGTGTCATAACGAGTTCATTGTCAAAATGAGCATCCAAAAATTACATGCTCCAACTTGAGGGAGGATGTTAGAGATTGTGATCCCACAAAATCTGTAGTTCCCATATTTACTTCTCTATAATTATAGCATAGATCGATTTGGTACTTATGATGTAAATCTCTTCTTCTCTATATAGATAACCTTGTAACACCATCAATGAATATACAGAAACTTGAACCATTTCAGATTCTTCTCTCTCTTCTAGAGAGAAAATATTCTCTCAAATCTTTTGGATTTTCGGCAAACCATCAGCCTTGATCTCTCTTCTCTGATCATCAATCTTTTAGGGAGATCGTGAGCTTCCTTTGCTGGTTACTACTATATTTATAAGATCCAGTTTAGTCCTGTAACAAATCTGGAGTCAATCTTCAGTTATCCTCCGGTGATATGTCGTTTCCGTTTCTTTTATCTTTGGTCGTTGCTTCAACCAAAGGAGTTGCTCGTCGAGAAGGAGCAACTCCTTTGGTTGAAGTCAGATATCAATAAATGGATCTCGACAGCGCAGAGACCCTTAAGAGTTTGTGATGATGGCTCACGTTGAGCGCCGATTGCATGTGAGAATTTCTTAAGAGGCTAATACGTGGCATCGATGTGTCGCATTTGTGACACCAAATTCTTATATTTGGGCTTAAATTGTAACGGACCATATTTAAAAGCCTAGTATATTTATTCTTGTATATTGTTACATGTAACAGTGGCCCATTAAGGCATTTCAGTGAAAAGATGGGATATAGACCCTTGACGACAAAAAAAAGGAAAAAAAGAGGCAAATGTACAAGTATACAAACAAAAAATCTAAATTATAATAGATGATTAAATTTTTATGTAATAATTTATAATCAGTTTTTCTATAAATGTAATTCTTTTCAAGATATATTTCTCATCCCATATTTGTTCAGCTAATAGATCATACCAAAATACAATAACAATTACAAAACCTATGATTTAATGTTTTGTGCATATATTTGTCGAAGACATTTTAAAGAGTTTGTCTCTCTAAGTAGTTTATTGTCGAATAAGTAGAAATGTCATCATTAATACTATCCCAATCTATTGCCCCATGTAAACTCAATAGAGGCTTAGGTGGAACCTGCACACCTTCTAAGCTTCCTTCTAACATTTCAACAACTTTTCTCATTGGTGGACGATCTGATGGATTTGTCTGTATACACCACAAACCCACAAATGCCCTTTTCCTCATTATCTTCTCTTCTTCTTCGATTATATGATCTCCATAAAGTTGCATACTGTCTTTCCTCTCAAGATCCTCATAAATCCAATCTGGAAAATACTTTGAGCTGTTATTGGATTTAGAGTTTTCACCTCTTTTGACGTTTCTGGCTCCGATCATCACAAGAACTACCATTCCATAACTATACACATCTGACTTATGTGAAACTCCTCCAAAGTTTGTGGAAAACACTTCAGGAGCAATGTACCCTATAGTCCCTCTAGCGTCTAGCATTGATATAACACTGTCTTTGGGTTTGCATAGCTTAGTAAGACCGAAATCCGAAATCTTGGGGCAAAAGTCTTCGTCCATGAGTATGTTTTGTGGCTTTATATCGAAATGCACGATCTTTGATACACAAATATTGTGCAAGTACTCTAGCCCATGAGTAACACCTACGGCAATGTTGTATAACATTTTCCAGTCCCTCTTCATTGACATATTCTCAGATATAAACTTGTCAAGCGATCCATTTGACATGAACTCACAGATTATAGCTCGGTTGTCTCCTTCATAGCAAAATCCAACCAGAGAAACAATATTAACATGAGATGCTATACTCATGCTAGATAATTCATTGATGAACTCTTCTCTATTCCCTTTTAACTATTTCAAGATCTTTAATGCAATGTCTTGGCCACTATCAGGTAGTTTTCCTTTGTAGACAGTTCCAAATCCTCCTTTCACTAAAACATGAGCAAATGAGTTTGTCATCTTCTTGACGTTTTCATAACTATATCGTTTCAACATTACAGCCCCTTCAATGTTGTCGTCATTCCAATCACTCTTTCTTCTCGTGCTCTTTGCTCTCACAATTACCACAATGGAAACAATAACAATCATTACAACTAATGCTGTTGAGACTCCTGCAAATAAAGACAAACCTCGAAACTTAGTTATTTATGTACATCATTAAGCAAGAGAGCTATGGCTGCAATGAAGGGAGTACCGAGTATGGTTTTTAACTTCCGTTGAGAATAATCTACAAATAGATATACCCAAACATATAGGAATTAGAAGAACAAGAAGTGATTGCATATATACATTTTGTAAATTGGAGAAAAACATAAAAATAAACTTACCTTTCTTCCCAGCCAATGGAGCTGAAGCCATCGAGCTTCTGTTGTTGCTTCTCCAATCAAATAATCACAAATTATATGTTTATCAGTTCATGAGTAAATGAATATATTCATCCATGTATAGTTTTAACTTAAATTATATGTTCATCAGATAATAAGTGTGTTTAAGGTTAGCTATCATTATCAACTATACAACTCACATAGCCATCGTATATTAGGAACTAGTATCGATCCACTTGATTAAGAAGATTCCAAATTATTTAAAACCAATATGTATAGTGTCCAACTAAGAAAATATTAGTTGAGGTGTGATTTAAAAAGTAGGGAAACTATCAGAAATAACTCAATGAATCATTTTGAATACAAAAATAGATCTCATTTGATTTTATCTCCAAAAGTAACTCATAAAGGTAGTGAAATTATAGTTTTATCCTTAATGACCAAACAAAAAACTTGAACATGAAATTACTTTTATACCCATCGCAGAGTTTGGAGACTTCACGTGAAGTCTTCTATTCAAATCAGAAGACTTCACCCGAAGTCTCCTCCTTAATTATATATATATATATATATATATTTAAAAGTAAAATAGTAATCATTGTTATATGCTTATAATTTTGATTACAAAATATAATAATAAACATATATCAAGTATTAAAAATAAAAATTTGATAAAAAATGGTCAAATAAGATCAACAAGATCAAACCACAAAGTCCATAAACAAACTATATCATGGTATAGGGTTTGATAAACATGTGGTATATTGTAGATCTTTTATTTGGAATGTAGGAATATAATAAAAGAGTTAAATTATGCATATAATAAGAAATTATAAATTGTGCATTTATGATCAAACCGCAAAGTTACAAACAAACTATGTATTCAAGAGTGAAATAGTTTTGGGTTTTATGGTAATAGTATATGGTAATCATGTGGGATTTGCAAAGTTGATTAGATTGTGCATATATTCAAGAGTGTAAGATTGTGCATACATTCAAAAGATTAAAATTAAAATAGTATAAGAAATGGAGTTAAAATTTATGGTTTAGGGTTAAGGGTTTAAGTTTTAGGGTTTAGGGTTTCGTGGAGACTTCACCCGAAGTCTCTGATAAGAGGAGACATCACCCGAAGTCTCCTGTATAAGAAGACTTCACCCGAAGTCTCCTGTATAAGGAGACTTCACGTGAAATCTCCGAGTTCAAATTTGTGAAAATATATATTGAATTGGGTTGATGTTAACCAAAAATAACCATCAATTTGATCAAAAATTGTAATTAAATTATAGGTTAACCAGAATAAACCGAAATATAGACCTACATATTAATTCAAATTTTTTATGTCTTCTCCAAACCTTAACCTCCTTTGCGTTGCCCTCTCTCTCCCAATGCGTCCTCTCAGTTCTCTAGTGAGTGCCGCCGACGAGAACTTCGACCAATTGTAGCCACCTCCTCTCAACGGTTAGCCCCTTCTCTTTTCTTCTCCTCTTATCTCTTCCTCTCTTTCTTCATCTCTTCTCATCTCTTCACCTCTCCCTCTGTAGATCACCGACAAGAACTGTAGTTGCCGCCGCCTCCGATGGTAAGCCCTCTTCTCTCTTCTTCTCCTCTCATCTCTTCATCTTCTTCTTCATCTCTTCTCCTCTCATCTCTTCCTCTTCTTCTTCATCTCTTCTCATGTCTTGCTAATCCTCTCTTCTTCTCGCCTCTCCCTCTATTTGCAGGTCATTCACCGACGAGAAGAACCGCTGCCGCTGCCACTTCTTCAAACGGTAAGCCACCATCTCTTTTGATAATTCTCTCTTCTTCTCCTCGCTTCACTCTCTCTATGCAAGTCAACCGCCGCCGCCTCCGTCGTTCAGGCAAGACTCCGGCGTCAACTCCCTCTCTACCGGTGACAGATCTGAAGGTATTTCTAGGTTGTATAGATTTTAGATCTTCTATGTTTTTGTTACTTACACCCTAGATTCTAATGCTTATGAATATTATGTGGTTGCATGTTCTACTGTCACCGAATTCAAGGTCTTTCCTCCACCAGTCAATGGCCAACACTTTTTCTCCAACAGCGGAGAAGTCCAAACAAGGTTGTATGTTTTCTTTTTAATTTTTTTAATTATTTCTTTATTGTATTATAAATTAAAATTTCAGAAATTATTTAAAACCCTTTTGATTTTCTTAAAAAGTTTTGTTAAAAAGTTTGAATCTGTATGAATTTTTTCAAATGTTTGCATTGATTTCATCTGTTGCTTAAAAAAGTTTGAAAAACCGTGAGATGGCTTGTTTTTCGTCTCATGGAGACTTCTGCTGGAGACTTCTCAGGGAGTCCTCTAGGTCAGTCTTCATGTGAAGTCTCCACGAACTTTTTTTTCTCAAACAAGAATTTGGAGACTTCACGTGAAGTATTATGTTCGGATTTTAAAAATATTCAATTGCAAAACTAACATCTCTGTTGACTTGGAGACTTCACCTGAAGTCTCTAAGGATCGGAGACTTCATATGAAGTCTCCTCTCTGCAACGTTTTTGAAATATGCAAAAATTTACTAGATTTCAGTTAGAGATTATATATACCTTATTTAGATGCCAACAATGTCGAAATGTAGATTTAAATTGTTAAGAAGAAAAAAAACCAAAAAGTAATGGCATTTCTGAAAATATATAAAGAAGTAGAGGTATTTTCAAGGTATGTGAGGAGAGAGAAAATTGTAGGTTAGTTTTGTCATTGACTTAAGTCAATGGGTTAGTGATAACAAGAGTATTACGTCTTGTTAGTCAAATCCTTATAGTATACAAGGTTATCGAACC
>OVAX01002459.1:8326-29236 GCA_900406405.1 Lepidium africanum
TTTTTTTTTTTTTTTTTTAATTTACATTTTAAATTTGACATGGGTTTAATTCTTTCACTTGGGAGAAGTTGAAAACATGTAGTATCACGTGTAATAGTTTCATATTTTCGCTGAAAAAATAAAGATATGTTACTTTAGTACATGTGGATCATCAAAATGTCGATATGTCCGAGTGGTTAAGGAGATAGACTTGAAATCTATTGGGCTAAGCCCGCGCAGGTTCGAACCCTGCTGTCGACGGTTTTTACATTTAGTCGATGGAATGTAGCCGATTATTATTAGTTTAGGTGAAAGAAAGCTCCACTCTTCTCCCAAACAGCTGTGTTGACCATTCTTTTCAACATCTGTTTAGTTTTTGTAAGTTGTGACAAAAAGAAAAAAGTTTTTGTAAGTAGTAGCCGATTATTATAAATTTAGGTGGGAGAAAGCTCCATTCTCCTCCGACAAAGTTACCGTCTTCTACACTTACTCCCAAACAGTTATTTAGTCCATTCTCTTCTAGACTATTTAACATAAGTGATAGTTGACAATATCCATGCATATGTACGTATGCATATTCTATAAATTAACTGGGTTTAGTTTTTTTGTAAGTAGTGGCATTGCATGATAAAGTTATCATCACTTATTCCTAATTTGATGATCTACTATATTTAACAACTAACTTTGATAGTATTTTTTATTTTGTCAAACATTTAGATGGACAAGATACAATCTTTGACATATAATCTATTCCCTAAATCTCTTTATACTCTATCTCTTGAAGTGAGATAAGTCAAACTCTAGATCTCACAATCATATTAGCTAGATCATCTTAACAACCAAACTGAAAAAGACTTACTATTTTCTTTGCATAGTCTTACGCTACATCTTATATATTAAAGCTAGAGGCACTTTATTTTTAGACATGTTATAAACTATAGGATAAAATTAACCAAATATTTATAACTATTCTTCAAAATAGGATTAAGATAAATTTTGTTACAAATATATATATATATATATATATATTCAAAATTAATAAAAATCTAATAGAAACAAATTCTAACAGAAGCTAAAATTTAATAAAAATATATCGGTTACAAATACGGTTATTGTTTCGGTTCCGATTCGGGTTTATTCAATTTTTTGGAACATAGATTTATGACACATTCTGCTATTTTTTCAGGTTCGGTTCATCTAATTTGGTATTTTGGTTATTTTGATTACTTTAATTTAAGATTTATTCAAATATTTTTATTTATTACATAGAGTTTGGTTCAAAATAGATTAAGTACGAGTTTGGATTTTGATATCCGTTTAAGAACCGAACACTATTCGGGCCGGGTCCAGTCCGGATCGTTTTGGGTCTACAATTTTTATACCCATTTAAGAACCGAAACTAACTTGGTTCGGTTCTGGTTCTAGTTCAGATATAAAATTGTAAATATAAAAAATTTGGGTCTACTATATACTCAAAATTACCCAAAATTTTCGGGTATCCGTGTACCCATTCAGGTACCCGTTCGTGTATTCGGGTACCTATTCGAATATCATGTAATATCCGAAACCGACCTGATACTTGTGGGTACACTATGCTGAGACCCGATGGTTACTTTTGCTTATACCCGAACAAGACCCGAAATCGAAATTTCAGGTTGGTTTTGGATCGGTTTTTTAGATTTAGGTAAAATGTCTAGAGCTACACTATAGCGTGGATATAATTATAGTTACGTGGTTATTGCAAAATTTTCGTGATTGTTTGAAAATTTTGGCTTATTTTTCCATAGCAGTTGACTTAACAACAAATTAATTATGGTTAAATTAATAGCTATATACATATACAATATTAAATTAGCATTTACCAAAGAAAAACAAATAAATTAGCTATAGATTCTGCACTATGAATAAATTCAATATAAGCTCAGGCTTAAAGCTTTGATAATCTTGATATTGATTTAGTATGATAATATGAAAAATGCAAATGTTGAATCATCGATATAGGAATATTGTTTGATTACTTTACGGACATAGCCTATGCCTATTCACTTTTGCACCTTAGAAACAACAACTGTCTGATGTTTCATCAATTATACAGTTAGAAGAAAAAGAAGTGACAAAGCAAAAAAAGAAGAAGAGAATGTACAACAAAAATAGAAACAAACATTAAATACATATTTTATCTCTTGGGCTCACTCCAAGTCTTGCCCTCGAAGAACTCGTTAAGCATTCGCTCCAGATCTTCAGGACTGAACCTTATATACTTCTGTGGGTTCTTACCACTCTCTATCATTGGTCTGAAACACAATACAAACAAAGCAACATCATTTTTATTACTTTCTTTGATGAACAGAAAACCAAATCTATTAGAAAGTGTTTTTGATCTTACCCAAAACGCTTGAGAAATGATCTGAAGGCAGGTAAAAGAACCTCCGCAACAGCAAGTCTGAGAGATTCTCGCAGTTCGCTGTCTGGAACTGTCCATTGGCATTGTCTTTGGTGAAGCTCTTCAAACTGAGAATTGAAAGTCTTGAATCTGTCTTTTACTGAGGCTCTTGATATATTTGAATTCTCTATCGGACCTCCATTAGACTGAACCGTGAGACACTGCAAAATCTGCAGAGAAAATTGAGTAATCAGAATGTAGTTTTAAATAATTTTGGAGTTTAAACCTGAAAGAATTTCAGTAAACCTTTGCCCAAGAAATTCTCTTGTACTGATTAGCGTGTTGTTGTACGATTCTTCGATGTATTTGAACCCAATCATCACCTAATAAATCCTTTGCTTCTGACCTGTGAAAAATGTAAGTTATAGGCTTTGGTTCTGTGTAAGAGAGCTCGAGCCAAAGAAGCAGAACCAAACCTCCTGACAGATCTCACTATGTAGTGAACATTATTCATTAGGAAAAGTTGAGTTAATGCTGCATCTTTGTATTGCTTCGATTTACCATCCAGATTGTTCTGTAAAGCGTGCATGATCCTCGTTGTTACAGCTTGCAGCTCAGAATCAGGATCTTTATTGTCAAACTCTTGAAAAAGTAGTCTCAAAGTAGATTGATAACTGTTAAAATGCCATAATAATCACTGAGAAATCAAACAAGAAGATAGTTTGTTAAGAAATGGAAATTTTGCTTACTCGAACAAAAACTTAACATAGTTTATAACGTAGCTCGTAAGCGGATGAACTGTTCCATCCATAACTGCGGTTTTCGTAGCATCTTTTTCTACAGCTTCTTCAAAATCAGCAAAAGTTTCTTGAGCTGTCTGAGCTAATCTCTTTGTCAGATTCAACGCAGATTCTTTCATCTCGGTACAAGGTTTGCTTCCAAAGACTGACTCAATCTATAAGATATCAAAGGAAATTACTGGAGCTCATATACATAATATGGAGCATGTGAGACATAACAAGTTACCTCAGGCTGAAGCTCTCTCATAATTTCATACATATCTAACAGAACAAATAGTTTTTCTGGTGATCTCTTGCTTTTAGCAATAGCCTCTCCAAAACTAAGAAGCACAGCTACACTATTTGCCGTGACTTCACCAAAACATTGATCTCTGAGAGACTCAACACCATCGAGTATTTGGTCGCAGATTTTCTTTTCTGCAGCAAATAACAGTTTCACCTGTCTCAAGGCAACAAAAGCAAGCGCAAAGTAAAATTTACCTGAAGGGAGAACTATGGAGCTTTTTAATGTATTATGTAAGAGTTTTATACAGATATTCGCATGTAATGGATCCAGTTCCCAATCTTGGCTTCTAAGACCTCCCATTGCATTCTTTGAACATCATCCTTGCTAAGCCTCTCCACACCTAATTTCTTGAGGCTCTGTTCCAACACCGGAGCTCGAGTATCCCTAATAAATTACAAAAACTAATATGTATCAATTACAGCTCAAGATACCACCAAGAGTGGCTAGCCTTAAAACTTTATATATAACTTATCACTGTCTTTCCAAATCCATTTGAAATTATCTCTGTTATCAAAGCTAAGTGAGTGTTTTACTCGATTGGACCAAAGTGAGAAAGGTATCAAAACTATGAAACCTGAAATTTTGATTGGTGTAACGAAAACGTGAATAAAGAGAATATAGACGCTCCATTTGATACAAAACTGAACATAAAAAAAAGTTGGACCTGTAAGTTTTGAAGAGTTGTTGCTGGTGACCTGCTTGAACCATTTGTTGAGCCAAATCATGAAGCAAAGGTATAACCCTTGGGGGAATAACTGTTGGGACTGTAAAAATGGCCTTTTCTAAGCTCTTGTGATGAGGATCATGACTCTTTCCACCACCACTTTCACCTTCTGATGTTGGTCGAAGATTGCTTGGCAGACATTCGAAAAGGCGATCAGGTTCCATTGGCTTGCTAAAACCATTTCAAAGAAAATATTCAAATATTAAGACACAATCTTAGCAAGAGCAAAACGAATTTTCTTCAGCTAGAAACAATGTGTATATCTCTATGTATGTATATCCAAAGAAGAACCTGTAGTTTTGTAGTATTTGTCTAAACTCATCCTCTAGCTTTGATAGAGCTTTAGAGAGCAAATTGTGAGCATGACTTATAACTCCACTAGCACTTTTAAACATTTTATTGTTGCTGAAAAATTTGATAGTGCCTCTCAGTTGATCAATTGCTTCCAAATAACTTTCCAGATCTTCATGTGGTCCTCTTAATATCTTAGCTTCCGCCTGACAGACAAATACGGATCAATCATTATTCAGCTTTCGTTAAATTTGCCACACACACATAGACACAGAGAAAAGTGATCTTTTTTTTATATGGGAGAAACATGGATTTTAAGCCAAAGAAGAGCTTGAAGATACACTTTCAACTAACCCGTTTTACATTACAATTGGTAAAATCCTGCTTGAGTAACCATACGCAAGATGAAAGACCACCACATATATGAAGGGCCTTAATTCGTATTACTATATATAAAATTCCTTTCATCCAAAATGCTCTTGGAAACCTTTTAAAGTATAAGAATTGCCTATAAGAGCTTTAACATGAACATCAAACTATACATAGAGGCAAAACCTAAAAGACATACGCCTGATCGTTACAGCAATATACTATATATATCAAACTGGATTGAGTCCTAGCAAAATAAGCCAGGGTTCACAGAAACAGAATCAGTCTCATTAATATATACAGATTAGAAAGGAACTTGAGGAAACCTTAGGGGAAAAAAAGAATGATTACTTGAAAGAGAAGCAAGCAAAAAGGAGCAGCGTGTTTGGGGAAAATGTAAGAAAAACCAAACCTTTCTACTGATATCAAATTGTTCCAATATAACCTCAGCTGCTTTCAATGTTTTGTCGATATTCTCGTGAGCTCTCCTTATAGAATGGGTCCTTATCTACACACAAAAAAAGCCGAAATTGCAAATGAATTTAGCCAAAATTAATAAAAGAAGAACCCGACGTTTACCTCTCCCAATCCCATTTCCAATATGCAACAAGGGGACAAAAGATTAGATCTCAAATTCCAAAAACCTAGAAATATGTCAGGATACCCTAACAAAACCAAAACAGAGAGAGAGAGGAAGAAAAGAACCTGTGTGGGACGCATGGCGGTTTCAAGAGCAGAGAGACGGTGGTCGAAGGAACCAAGGATTCCGACCATGTTATCGGTGATAGTTTGGCTCTTTTGTAGCGACTCCTTCATTAGTCCTGCTCGTTCGGTCAAAGCATCCATTGTTTGAGCCACGCCCATTTTCTCTCTCTCTTTCGCTACCTTTCTCGAATTCTCTAGATTTGGATCGACGAGCAAGGAAGATGATTGAATGTTTGGTTGCGTAAAAATTCAGAAAAATTTGGAGATTGAAAAATTGGAATGCGTTGGTGCAGTCTCGACACGCTCCTCTACTATTTGTGAGACAATTAAAAATTTCATGCGATTTTGCTTTCAAGAGACCCCACCTAAGCGATACATTCGCTACTTTCTTTTTATTTTTTTTTCGCTACTTTCTTCTTTTTAGGTTGATTTTGTGGGTCCCTACTTGTGTTTTAATTTTTTATTTATTACTGTGAATTCGGAAACAATTATAAATTTTGGTACATGAACATTCAACCAAACATTCAAATTACAGCTCGACTAAAACCGACGACAATTTATAAAGTTCGAGTTTTTTTTTTTTTTTGGGCCAACAGAGTTCGAGGTTATTAACTTGAATCAAAACTCTGAGCGACTACTGAGAGGTTTTGGTTAGGAACTTCATTTACAAGTTTGTCCATGATATTAGAATTTTTTTTGTCTATGATCACTTGTTAAGAGGTTTATTAGAAGGTGAATTTTAATAATTTAAAATTTTTTATAACATTTCTAAATCTGCACAGAATTTTTTGGCTTTAAAATCAAACAAAATGAATTTGAAAATCAAACAAATTAGTTTTGAAAATTAGATAAATTATAGTAGGTGACTTTCCCACATATACGTGCAGACATAAATATTTTTAACTTAATAAATTATAAAATTTTATTATTTTATTCATCAGGTATCAAGTTTTTAATAATCGATATTACATAAAAACACTAAAGAAAAAATTTATATTATATGTGAAAAGTAAATTTCTATAAAAATAATTTCTAAGACATAAAATATAATATTATCAATTTTAGAAAAATAATTTATTAAATAATTATTTTATTTAACTTCCCATTTAACAAATTCATATTGTACATATGATTATGTTATGAAAACTATTTTCAATAGTTTTATTTTTTTGAATAAAAGTAAAAGATTTGTAATCACAATTTGAAAATACATATTATTTTAGTTTATACACAATTTCAAATTAACTTTTTCGTATATTAAAACTATCTCAATTGATTCTGAATGATCTTCATAATCTTATAATTTTTACTTTGACATATGCAATCTAGTATTGGATTGATTTATCTGATAAAAATAAATTGAGTATGTAAATTCTTAATGGTCAACATGAAAAAAATAAATTAAAATAAACAAAGGACTCTCTAATAAAATAAATACTACAAATTGAATAAATGTTTGTGGTGGATGAAAAAATATATGATGGATTAAAATTAGTTATCTTTGCTCTGTATAGAATAATATATAATATTTCAATAGAAATATGAATTATATTAATGATAATGATAAATATGAAAAATATGTATTTATTTTTATCATACTAAAATTTAAATAATTGAAAAAGTATTAAATCAAAAGAAAAAAAACAAAAAGTTTTTATCTAATTTTTTAATAATTTTAAAAATTATAAACAAAGTATATTTCTTTTAGAATAACAATATTAATTTTTAAAAAAAATTAAATTAAAACAAAATAATTTAACATATAAAATATAAATTATAACTAATTTATATAATTATCTACGTTATAAAAAATAAGATTAAATCAAAACAAACAAACAAAAAGTTTACATTTTATAATATCTTAGAAAATATATGTTATTATTAATTTTCATATCAAAATAAACTAAATAAATTAATTTTAAAATAAACTTAATTTTAATGTTAGAAGTTATTTGTAATTTAATGTTAGGAAAACTCTGTAAGTAATCACGTTAAAATTAAACATGGTGTTGACACGTAAGCTTTTTTATAAAATTCACTTCTCTAATAATATATAAGATTATCTTTATTACCAAAAATCTTAAAAATAAACAAAATTTAATGTGAGGATAATTAGTAATTTAATGTTGGGATAATTTTGTAATCAACCACATCAAAATTAAATGTGGTGTTGACACGCAAGTTTTTTGACAAAAATCACTTCGCAAATAATATATAAGATTTGTAAATTTTGCCCACTGAATTTCAAAATCAAAATCGAATATTTTTTAGGATAAAAACAAAATATAGTATAATTCTTCTTCATTTATTTCTCTGAATCGAATTATTCCACATACTTGGTACAATTGTTGCTAAAAATTCCTTCAATACAAATACATGGAGGTACATCTCTTTCTTGTTACTTCATGGAGAAGTAGTGTTATGGGTATTTTACTTTTCCTATATGTAAATTTCACATTACTTTTATGTTTTCAAAAATGTAAAATATAAAATGTAAACAATGTAATATGTAAAATATGTATATAAAATGTAAATTGCATATTCTCTACGAAGTCATCTCATTTACTTTTTTTTTTTTTGTAAAATCTCACACTTTATAAAGAGAAAATAATTTGAAATGAAAAAAAAAAATGTTTGTAATGAAGATTTGCATCAACGTAAGATTTCTTTCAAGTAACAGAAGATTAACAATAAGATTAAATGTTCACTGAAATGTATTTTCCCGTTTGTTTATATATTCCATTTAATTTACTGAATTTTGTCTTTTTAGTTACAAAATTGCAAGAGTTCCAATTTTATAAGTTACAGGAATTGTCAAATAACAAATATTTTCGTTAGAAATTTTTTTTTTTGTCAATATTGGATTGACAAGGCCCGATCCATAGCAAACAACATCTATATATAGTAAACAGTATTTCGGTTGTATATACATGAATTAGTTCTAAATTAGAAATCTTCCATACCTTTAAATCTAGGGTGTCAAACGGCTTTTTTGCCCGCGGGTATGAGGCGATAAAACCCTCATGGACGCAAGCCTAGACACAATAATATATGTTTATGGATTAGCAGGCTTCATGGGCAAGCCCACGACGGACAGCGGGGTAAAAGGATTGGAACCCGTTACGGGTTGCGGGTTTGCGGTTTACCAGCATAATTAAAAAATCTGATTTAAAAAAAACAAAAAAACAAAAACAGAATAGCAAAGAGATGGCAAAATTTGATATTACTTCCATTTCAATCTAGAAATCTCAGAGCCTGTATCGAAGATTTGATAGACAAATCCTTTGGGTTCTTCGCCAGCAAAGAGATGAGTGGAGAAATGCTACGCTCTCAAACCAATTGAAACAAGAGCATCGAGGTTCACCGATTAGGTTATTCTTTGAGGATTGATTAAGCACTAGAGATTCCTTCACGTTTGAACTGATTGGAATTGTTCCTTGTTTTCTTTTTGTGTCCCGTAGAATGCAAAAGTTACACTAACTAATTATACCGTATTCTGTTATATGCAAAAAATTGGTAAGCCTTGCGGTTTTCAGTCACTTGATATAGATCTTTTGAGATGTGTTATGTGTTATGGTTGCAAGTCTTCTGTAGTTGTGCTTAAGTTCTCCACCAAATTGAGCTCGTTTGAGTTTCTTAATATTGCAAGCTACCAATTCGTTGCTATAATGGTATTATCAAAAGTTTTACTGTGAACTATAAGTTTTGCTTTCTTTGATTGTGTTCAATTGTTTATTGTTTTCGTACAGACAATTTTGCCATTGCAAATAATGTTTGTTGGGTTATTGGAGAACTATTGACCACCAAGACTATTTATTATATCTTCATTTTTTTTTTCAGTTTTGTCTAGAAAACTAAGTAGCTGTTTTGATGTACTTTTTTTTGTTCTTTAACCCTGCATTTTTTAAATGTAGATATGACTCTAGTAATCTTATAAGTTCAAAATTCTCTTCTTATTTTGGACATGGCTCTAAATCTATAAACTTATGTATTTAACTATTACATACTCCTCCAATTTATTGAATTTAGTAATCATTAGAAATTTGTTGTCATGTTATAAGGTTAAGAAAGAAGGACAATGGACCCAAGAACTGTGACCTCTCTAGAAGAATTGGTACCATCAAGAAGATGGAGAAAGTTGCAGAAGCATACAATCCAAATTTTTTGGTGAGCACTATAAGCATGGAGAAGAAGATCCATTATTGCAAGATGTCAAGTCCTTAAGCCTAATTTTTGATTTTTGGTCACTTGTTATGCCTTCTTGATTTGTAGTCGAGCTTTTTTTGCATACAATTTTGGTTAGATAATTCACTCTAACTTAGATTTTCGGCTGCACTCCCCAATTTTGGATTCTTTGCTTGAAGGCAAAATAGTTCAAACAAATAACCAAAATACGTTAATGTAACTTGAAATTTAGTTGCTATAAGAAAACGTTATTTACATATAAATAAAAGTAAATGAATTGGTTATTGCAAAAATTAATGTGGTACAATGGTTTGTTTTCGGTTTGAATGATTAAAGGTGAGGGGTTCGATTGTCAACTAAAAGACATGCGGGCCGGCCCGTTAGTTTAATAAGATAAGTGGATTGGCCCCTCGGACATGGGCCGGTCCTTTTTTAGGACTATAATGTCCCTACGAAAGCATGATAAAAAAATTAATAAAATCTAAGGCTGGACAACTGAAGAATTTTAGTCTACGAAATTCTCCAAAATTTCCAAATCTAGTCCAGATCTTTCTATCTTTTTTCACGTTCAGTTTTCTTACACTTTCTCTTCTCGTTGCAATTTTATTCGTTCTCTTCTCTGTTGCCTCGATTTGCAGATCATTCAACGCCTGTAATGATTCTTCTTCCCCCACCTTCTCGGAACTCTCATGGTGATTCTTGCTCACTCTCATTACACTGAATTCTCTAATAACGATTGCCCTTACTCCACATTTCACCAATATTATTTCTTCTCCGGCGAGTTTATGTCTTACAGTTTTGCCTTGTCTTTCTTCTCTGTTAAAGGCTTCAATTTGTTTTAAAATCTCGCCTTTCTTCCCCTGTATGTTTCTTCTTCTAATTTTTGGTCATAGTTTAGGGTTTGTTATCCGCTACACTTTTATGTATCTATCAACTACATATATCCATAATCGCCAAAAGCCGTTTTACCTATAACATACACTGTTCATACATATACTATTTATAGACCATTGCAGTGTATCCATCTATATCATTTCATTTTTTTATTTGATACACTTCTAGTTAGCAACTACATTTACACTTACCCGCTAAAATTCTGTTTCAGTCAGATACACTGTTCATACATATACTATTTGTAAACCATTGCACCGCTTCCATCTATACATGTTTCGTTTTTTTATTCGCTACACTGCTAATTAGCAACTAAATCTACACTTACCCGCTAAAATCTGTTTTGGTTAGATACATTGTTCATACATATACTATACAATATCTAACATCGACTGCTTTGCTATGTCATTAGTCGTATCCGATACTTTCACATTTGCCAATTACAGGTTTTTATCATGCACCAATTGCCAGTATCTGTATCCTCGTTTTACCGGTCTTGTAGTTTGTTATTTGCTACATTCTCACTTATCATATACATACATTGTTACCCGATATATTGTTTTATCCCTTGCTTGCAAATGTTATGATCTAAGTACATAGTTACAATCCACAATTCAGTACTTTCCTTGTTTCAAATTCCCAACATTTTCTGTGAAAACCTTAGTAACCGATACTTCTAATCTTACAATTGTCTTTCTTTTTAGCCTTTGAGTCTATACTCTTTTACTTACTATTTTACTTACCAAATTCATATCATGTAGTTACCTAATGTTCTAAAAACATTTTGATATACTTTTCCTTAACAGAATGGGTCATGGCAAGCTCCCCAAATGCATTATTGTTGAAGGTCGCGACCTTCTGGGCGATCGTGTTAATACTTACCAAGAACTTAAAACACTCAAGCTTTGTATGTGGTGCACTTGCTTAGCAAATATAATACATATTATCAGTTACTTAATGATTAGCAGATACAAGAAAGCATATCAGTTACCTGCAATATTAGCGTGTATTTGCGCTGTTATATTTGATGTCCATGTTACCTTGTTGTTTATTTAACACTAGATGTTGTAGCAGATAAAGCATACACACGACAAACATATATAGTTGTTATACTATGTACGTAGGCCGTAACAGTACTTGTATCACATATATATTTTTTTTCAAGTAAATGTTGTCAATACTACAATGTAATAATGTGGTGCACTTACTTACCAGATACAATACATATTATCAGTTACAAACATGATTAGCAGATACATAATTATGTGGATGCTGCAGCCAGGAAAATAATTTGCTTGCTCATCCTTTATTACCAGATAACACAAACCATTACAAGTAAAATAAAACAAAAATGATTTGTGTTATTGTAGCATTTTCAGTCAACATACACCAACAACTAGTGAAAAATATAAATGTTTCCATCCATTCAACAGTACTACGTCAAGCTATTAAACGAAGCTTAGCAGATACAAGCAAACATATCAGTTAACCTCAAATTACATTTGCCGCCTAATTTATTTCTACCTTTATTTACCAACCTTTACCTTGTTCTTAGTGTTGTATCTGCTACCTACTAAACTACCACCTACACTATACTTACCAGCTAACGTGTTCTGTCTTTGCTATATACTAAACATTGTTGAACGCGTTTACCCGCAGTCATGCTTTGTAGCTGCTTAATGTATTTGTAGCGCATATCTAATTTTTGTTGCTTGCTAATTAAACATGTGAATGTTTCGAAATCACATTAATTAGTCTTCCGTAATTACCTGCTAACCCAGTGTGTTCCTTACATATATGGCGTTACGAACCTTGTTGCTGTTGAAATCCCCTTGGTAACACACTTTATGTTCCTTTTAACAAAGCACCCTTTATCGCAATACTTTTTTACGGTTTTGCATACCTTCTTAACACTTTTGCAACATAGGACAAGAGTGGCAACTTCCACACCGCTGGTAACTCTTCAGAGGATGCAACCAGATCAGATAAAGTTTCACCTACAAGAGAAGAAGTCTTTCATGGCAGAGACCCTAATATAACTTTTACATGCTAATATAGTTTTCACACGCTAATATAGCTTTTACTAACTAATATATCTTTTACCGATAACACATTGTTTAGCGACTCCGCTATGTTGCTTGTCATCACATTGTATCGCTTACCTAAGAAATACGTCCTTAGGCAATGCAATATCCTTATTTCAGGTAGATATTCAACATTCACCTTGTTCATAACTCTCTTCTCAACAAATAATTTATTAAACTCCTCATACCAGTAAGCACGCCCCACCAATGAAACCAATGGACTTGAATTGTAGTTTTTGTACCTAGTCAAAATATTTCTCTTTAGATGAACAATGCATGTTGCATGTTGTGCAAGCGGGTAAACCTACAAATATTGTGCGAGTCATCAAACACACAATTACTCAACAATGCCTGACAAGTCCCTTGATGTTACTATATCTGTTTAAAATAATCAAACCCGCCAAGCCAAAACTTATCTCGTAATTATTATATGTTACCTAATAAACCGACGTTAATTGATAATTCTTGTTTATTAGTAAACTTTAAGTACTCTCGATACTCATCACTTTAACCGATAACATACATTTTTAGATAGATAAGTCCATCAATTTGAATATCAGGTAAAACAAATCAAGTCCGCTAATGTCAAACTTATCTAATAGTTATTATGCATTAACTAACTAGCCCTATCGTAATTATTATCCGGTATTATTATAACATCATTATCTGAATAAAATTATTACCAGCACATTTTTCCTTATCCGCTACCCAATAAATTAACTGATAACATATATGCTTATGATATCTACTGTAGGTCCTACATATGCATATATGCCATACTTATTTGTCTATTACACACACTATCCCTTCCACTTAATAATTCTGTCGGCTACTATTTTCCAAATCTTAAACGTTACTATTTGAACAGAGGAAACAAATGTCTTTTACCACAAGAGTCCATATGTAGGTACTAAATTTAGAAAACCACATGGATAATTTATAGATTTCGAAAAGTTTTGTGTATATCAACACAAAATCTTAATAATAATGGGAGATTTACAGAAAGAAAATACGTTTTGTGTTAACTTCTACTTTTTTTTTTTTTAATTACGTTTTATAAAATATAATTATTTGCGTATAAATAGTCATTTCAGTTTTTTCGTATAAATAATAATTTGTTGACCGTCGGGGGCTGAAATCTCATAGTTTTGTCTTATTCAGGAACATGAGATCGTATGTGTTTTAATTGCTGTAATGATTTTCGTGGTTGAGTTTTCCAATCATCTCAAAATAACAAGGTTTGAGTTAATTTCAAAACTTTGTATTTTGAAAGGAAATTGATTATCAAATCGATTGAAATCTATTATATAACCAGATATATACTCAAATCTTTAATCTTTTAATAAAGGGTTATTTTAATTAGTATTTTAAAATAATAAAATCAATAACACATGATTTTGAATAACACATTATATGAAGGGTGAATTTGTAGAATATACACAAATAGTTAGTTAATTAAGGAAACGACAATAGTAAATGGATAATTTGCAATATGAGTTTCATTTTCTATTTTACTTTTCTAAATTAACAATATAATGTTTTGTTTTTACGTATAACAAGTTTGATATATATAAAAACACGGAGAAAATGAGGATGAATAAGAGGAGGTTCTCATTATTTGCAATGATAACTATTAAGATAAATGTATAATATAAATAATAACGTGATAATAATATTGTTAACAATGTGTTATAAAGGTAAAATAGCAATTGACAGTTACCTACTTTTTTTTCTCTTTGTTACTTTGCCAATTTTCAAACTATTTATGGTGATTTAGTGCAATTTCCCTTATTTGAATAAATATTTTAAAACTAACGCTTGAAGAACACAAAATTTAATAAAGATTTCTTAATTTATTATAATTCATCATCCAATGAATCCCCTTAATCTTTGTTGGTTTAATTGAATTGAACTTTTTTTAATATATTTTGTTTATATACAAGTGTTTAATCACATCAATTCATGTTAGAGGTGAATCCGAAATCCTATTTCGGTCCACAGGAAACAATGAACAAAAATTTATAAGTCTTGAACTCGGAAACTTCATCTCGGGCAATCGTTATCAACTCAGAAGAATTCTTTCTAGGAAACTCGCTAAACAAGGAAGAACTCGGACGACATGTCATCAAGTAAAAAAATGGAAATTTTCCTATTCTGACATGAAAATTTTTCGAAAACCTAGCTAAATTTTCTAAATAACATCGAACCTAAACAAAATGTAATTTTTCCAAATTTTAGTAGATTGTAAACCGCATCTATGTTTTATAAATAGAGGAGCAAATTCTTCAAAGGAAGATCAACTTTTTGGCATTAAGCACTAAGCAATAAACTCTACTCGGTATTCTCTGTTTTGGTAATTACTTTCTTACTCGAATTGATCAGAATCCTTGCCCATCTTCCCTCTAAAATCCCAGAGATTTAGAACCCTTGTGCTAAATCCTGCTCAAACAGTTGGCGCTCTATGGGGAAGACATCGAAGGACTTCTTTACGTAGAAGAAGGAAGGAAATCACTAGCAGCAATGATGTCAGACAACGACATCACCATCAACTCATCGGAAAGAAGGGGTCTAAACCCACTTCAAGAGCAAATAGATCTGACTCTCGGATCAACTCTGATTAAGACTCGGGAGGATAATCTAGAGGAGTCTCGAGAAGTCGTTGAACTCCCGGGACCACCTAAGGAGCCACCATCGCTCTTAACCATGGTGCGCAACTTGTTAGCAGAGCATGAAGCAGCAGACCGTAGGAATATCGCACACTTTGAAAGGATTGAAGCCAGGGTAAACGGGAGCAGATTTCCCTTCACGCAACCCAACATACCAGACGAAAAAAATACTAGTCAGCGTGCAAAGGAACTTATTCGGAAACACGCCGAGTCCACAACCTACAAACATTTTGGGGTTATGTCAACCTATGACACAACCTGTCTTAGTGCAATAAATTCCGGCTACACTGGATGCAACAACCATTAGACATGAGCTCTGATAACAAGGTTTTTTTATGTTAAGTTATCAAATCCTTATAGTATATAAGGATGTCGAACCAAAGCGTTATGTTAGCACTATGGGTGAGGATGACTATCTAGTTCAAGCAAAAACATGCAAAACAGGTGGATAAAAGTGATTCTGTCACAATCAACTTAGAAATCAAAACTAAACAAACAGAGAAAACATGCATAAAAATGACTAAGTTAAAAACAACAATGAAGCAGAAACACATGAAACTTGAAAATAGAGACTAAGTAAAAAGTAGAAACAGAGTAAGCAAGCAGTAAGTATGAACGGTGAGTTGCAACAACAAGATGAAGATGGGCTTGTGAGGAGAGTAAAGTTAATGAACTAAGCAGAAATCTAGGTAGTGATTTTGTCTAACAACCTAAGCAGGCAAGCAGCGAATCAGGATACTAAGGTAAATAAGCCACTCTCGTGCTCATGAAATCTCAGCTCAGGCACAATCCTAACCCAATCTCTTGGTGATTACACGCCTGAACTGGCATCATCAAGCCTATCCTACACAACCAACTGACTCTCTGATCATCCAATCTCTTGGGCCAAAATGAATCAGTCCTAAACTGAACCTAAGCCAAGCATATCATCAAACACCTCTCGGGCAGAGATAGCCTACGAATCAGATTTTGAGTGATCAAATTAAAATAAGCATGAAGAACATTCAATCTAGCACAACCTATGATAATATTCAAACACAAACATCACAAACCCAGAAAACTGCCCAGATCTACTTCATCTCCTCACTAAACCCTAAGAAATCTACTCATTACTCATAGAATGAAGAACAACAAACCCAGAAAACATGATTAAAGGCATAAAGAGAGAAACGAAAATGAGATCTAACAACCTAAGGTGAGATTCAAGCAGAAATCATGAATTTTGTAAGAACACTAAGAACATCAAAGATCAATAAGAAAGAGGCAGAGAGAATTCTAGAATTAACTTAAAGAGGTAAAAACTAGGTTAAAACTTTGATATCCACTTTTCAGCTAAAACAAGGGTATTTATAGGGCTTAAAACATGGAAGCTCTAATTTTTAGTCAAAAAAAATAAAGAGTTGGTCAAATAAAACAAAGTTTGTCTAAGTTGCCTCAGGTGTCTGGCGAGTTGAAAGGGTCGAGTTCAGCATACTTTAGCTCCAGTAAATGCTCAATCTGGACTGCACTCGTCACACACTGGCGAGTTGGAGTGGCTCAGCTTCAAAAACATGAATCTAGCTAAGTCTGGAGTGTTGAACTCGCCAGTGTCAGGTGGGAATGGGTGGCGAGTTCAACCATGAAAACTTGAAGATTTGGCTAAGTGCTGAGGTTTGAACTCGCCAGTGTCAGGTGAACATTGGTGGCGAGTCCAGCCAAGAAAATGTGAAAATTGGTTAAGTCCTTAAGCTTGGACTCGCCAATGCATGGCGAGCTGAACCTGAAGAGTTCAGCTAAAAAAGTGTATTTTTGGCTAAGTATGGAACCGAACTCTTCAGTGCTGGCTGACTGAGGCTGCAAATTGGAAGCCTGGCTCAGGATTTGGGCACTATGCACTCTGACTGGCTTAAGCTCTTCAGTTTCAGGCCTGACTTGCAGTCTTTAGTCTTGTTTGCTCCAAAATGCTCCGAATTGACCCAAAATGCTCCAAATTGCTCCAAAGTTCCTGAAATGCTCTAAATGCTATGCAAATGCAAGAATGATCCTAATTGGACTCTAAAATGCATAGTATGGAATGTGAATGAATGCAAACAAATGCAAACTATGAAGCTAAAATGGGCAAAATGCATGAATATCAACTCCCCTAAATTTAGTCCTTGCTTGGCCTCAAGCAAGTGCAATGAACTCAACTGGAAGAGAAGTTGCAGACACAGGGGTTATCTTGCCTTAGTCAAACGTCTCAATAAGCTAAAACTGTAAACAACAAGCAAACCAATGTTCCATTATGACTCTTACTGCATACTCGCCTATAAGCTTAACATTCAGTCCCCGAATCCCTAGTGCCTAAGCTAGTCTCTAAGAATGCAAACTTGAATCCTTATTTCTTAGGCGTGAATGCCTCAAGAGGGAATATAAATCAATGAACATGTGATTCAACTTTCTGAACTTGGCATGGCATTAATTCAATTAAGCACACTTGTGAGTTGCTTTGTTTATTCAGTTTAAGCACTTTGTGTGTAACTCCATATTTTCTTAGCAATCTCTCAAAATTTTTGTTGAGGAAGTGTGATCCTCCATTACTGATTACCACTCTAGGGACTCCAAACCTGGGGAATATGATGGTCTTGAATAGCTTGACCACTACCTTGACATCTTTGGTTGGACATGCAACAACTTCAACCCATTTTGATACATAGTCAACAGCAACGAGTATGTAAGTGTTTCCAGGAGAGGGTGGATTAAATGGACCCATGAAATCTATTCCCCAACAGTCAAATATTTCAATATGCAAAATCGGGTTTTGAGGCATCATTGCGTTTGCCAATATTTCGTGCTCGCTGACATGGGTCACATCTTGATATGTAGGCTTGAACATCTTTGAACATCGTTGGCCACCACAACCCAACTTGCAAAATTTTCTGAACTGTCTTAAATGTAGCGAAATGACCACCATATGCTGAACCATGACAATACTCTAGCACTCCCTGAACTTCATCTTTGGCTAAACATCTCCTGAATAATCTGTCAGAGCCTCTCTTGTACAAATAAGGCTCATCCCAAAAATAGTTGTTGACATCTCTGAAGAACTTTTTCTTTTGATATTTGTCCATGTGTTATGGTATCTCCTTGACAACTAGATAGTTCACCAACTCTGCATACCAGTGTAGATGCACTCCAGCAAGCTTACCCTCTAACTGATTCTGGCTTGTCACAGCCTGCAGTCTGAACTCGTTTCTCTGAATCAGGTAGTTGACTGGCGAGTTGGGCTGTGCAAGGCGAGTTCTGGCTACTGGTCTATTCAACTCGTCACAGCTTGCAACAAGTACTTGCTTGCAGTAACTATCTTTGCTTGACCTTACTACTAAGAGTTGTTCTTCTGGCATTGAGTCATCTATTGGTATAGGGTCATCAATCATCATTCTGGACAAGTGATCTGTGACTCCATTCTCAACCCCAAGTTTGTCAACTATCTCAATATCTAATTCTTGCAGTAGCAAAATCCCTCTTAAGAGTCTTGGTTTAGCATCCTTATTTTTCATGAGGTATTTCAGGGCAGCATGATCTGTGTGAAAAATCCCCTTCGAACCAACCAAGTATGACTTGAATTTCTCAATTGCAAAAACCACAGCTAGAAGTTCCTTCTCTGTTGTAGCATACTTGGTTTGAGCATCATCAAGTGTGCGACTTGCATAGTAGATCACGTTCAGTTTCTTGTCTACTCGTTGACCAAGTACTGCTCCAACTGCATAGTCACTAGCATCACACATAATCTCGAATGGTAGGCTCCAATCTGGGGCTTGAGCAATAGGTGCTGATATTAGTGCTTCCTTGATTTTCTAGGAATGCAGCTTGATACTCAACATCGAACAGAAACTCAGCTTCTTTGCATAACAGGCGAGTCAATGGTCTAGCTATCTTAGAAAAATCCTTGATGAATCTTCTATAAAACCCAGCGTGACCCAAGAAACTTCTCATATCCTTGACTGTTTTTGGTGGCTAAAGCTGAACCATCATGTCTATCTTCGCTTTGTCAACCTCAATTCCCTTGGCTGAAACCTTGTGACCCAAAACTATTCCTTCTATAGCCATAAAATGGCATTTCTCCCAATTCAACACCAAGTTTGTCTCCACACACCTGCTAAGTACTCTGCACAAATTTGACAAACAAGAGGAATAGGAAGAGCCATGGACTGAAAAATTATCCATGAAGACCTCAACCGACTCCTCAATTAGATCCGAAAATATAGATGTAATGCAGCGTTGGAAAGTAGCCGGAACATTGCATAAACCGAATGGCATGCGTCTATTGGCAAATGTTCCATAGGGACAAGTGAAGGTAGTCTTTTCCTGATCATCCGGGTGTATAGGGATTTGAAAGAATCCACTAAACCCGTCAAGGAAATAGTAGTACCTCTTGTTAGCCAACCTCTCTAACATCTGATCAATGAAAGGCAAAGGAAAATGATCTTTCCTAGTAGAAGAGTTCAACTTCCTATAATCAATACACATCCTATTCCCCGTTATAGTTGATAGGCTCCTCGATGGTAGACCCTCGACCAATACACAAGGCCTAGATTCGGTTGTTGAGTTTTTGGCTAAATATACCAAGGATAAAGGGGAGACGAACTTCCTTGGGAAACATGTCGAAGATAAAGGAGAGACGACCTTCTTAGACATGTTTCAGCTGCCTAAATTCAATGACTCGTCCATCACTCAAGCACCTGAGCCGGACTCAAGGAGATCACTACAACAACCTTCCCCGGAGGATCCTGAAGACATACAGTCACATATCAAGACGCTGCAGACGCTACAAAGAGAATTAAGACATGAAGTTGATTGCTATGGATTCTTGACTCAATCATTTAACTCCTCGAAGTAGAATCAGCCCAAACAAAGCTCGGAGCCGAAAGTTATGAATTTTAGAAGCTGGACCTTCTGCGCAAAGGCCTTATCCGCGACAAGGCCAAAGATTGAGCCACACAGCCCAAATCAGGCGCGGCCTACACCTCAAACCAATTGGAGATTATTCTTGGGATTTTCATGGTTCTAAAAAGCTTGGAATTAGCCCAAACAAAGCTCGGAGCCGAAAGATATGGAGTTTAGAAGCTGGACCTTCTGCGCAAAGGCCTTATTCGCGACAAGGCCAAAGATTGAGCTACACAGCCCACATCAGGTGCGGCCTTCACCTAAATCTACTTGGTGGTTATTCTTGGGCTTTTCATGGTTCCAACAAGCCCAAGACCGTAGCAATCCATCATCGGATCCACCAGATACGCTCCAAACAAGAAGATGGTCTGATCCGGTGCTGTTTAAGGAAAGTCCGGGACATGCTTGCTTCAAGGGACTTCAGACGTATGTGTGGCGACCAGGAGACCATATAAGCCACTCAGAATCATCCAGGAAAGTCATCCCATGCACCAGCTCTCACATGATTGGGCGAATCCCCCCANACTCTCACATGATTGGGCGAGTCCCCCCAATTGAAGACTTTCCATATCCGGCCGATTGTCAAATCTTCTCCAACGGCTATAAGATCGACGGCCCCTATTACTTGTCCGTTTGGGACTT
>OVAX01002460.1:0-29233 GCA_900406405.1 Lepidium africanum
TTTGCGACTGAATTTTGTGACTGATCTGAGACTGATTTTTGTGACTGATCTGCGACTGATGTTTGTGACTGATGTGCGACTGATTTTTGTGACTCATCTGCGACTGATTTTTGTGACTGATTTGCGACTGATTTTAGCGACTGATAAATGGGTCTCAGATTAGTCGCTAATTGCGACTGATTGTATAGTCGCAAAATCAGTCGCAATTAGCAACTGATTATTTTGGTCTCAAATCAGTCACAAATTAGCGACTAGTTTGCGACTCCATAAATTAGCGACTAAGGTTTTGCGACTGATTGTGCAGTCTCAAATGACAAGTTTTCTTGTAGTGCATCATGACATTTTCTTCTTAGTGAGCTTGTTTGTGACTAAATCCTTGACATAGCTTTTTTACGAGGGGGTCATTTGCAGTGCATCGAAAAAGGGTAATTTCATAGACAAATTAGCTAGCATCTCCTTGCACTTAGCAACCGCTAAATCCTTTTGAGATTTCTTAGGTAGAATCAAATAAGGAGCCTTAAGTACATATACTCACTCCACTACTGTTGGTGCTTTCTAATTTGTTCCTGGTGCAGTCTTATGAACCGGCTCTGGCATGGTTTTCTCAACTGTGTCTGGTGCGACTATATCATTAACCTTCCTATCCGTGTCATCATTAGTAAGATTTATCATGACATCGCTGAAAGCAGGCTTCCTCACAACATGTTCTAGTTCTCTACCCCTTCCAAGTTTAATAGTGCTGCATTCCCTATGGTCTCTTTCTCTCATTCCTGATATCGAACTCTGCTTATTAGATCCCCTAGAACTTCTTGGGTTAAGGAAACTTCATCTATATCATCACATTGATGAATTTATTTCCTGTTTTCTCAACTAGCCTTGATAAATGTATTTAATTTAGCAGTAAGCTCATCAATATTTCGAGACTCAATACAATTGGTGCAAATCGACCTATCATACTCTAGGCACTGATGACTTGAACTTGCAGCCAAGTTCTCTATAAGAGTATATGCTTCTTCCTTGGTGTTGGTCATAAAATCACCATTGCTGGCTGCATTTAGAGATCTCTTATACTTCCAGTTTACTCCCCTATAAAAGATGCTCAGGATTTGTTCGTCCGAATACCCGTGATGTGGGCAATCTCTTACATTCTATGAATCTCTCCCAAGCTTCACAAAAAGGCTCACCATCATGCTGCTCAAAAGTGGTGCTCTTATTCCTCGATACAATAGTCCTCGCCTTGGTGTATAAATTATCAAGAAACATGTTCATATTTGCATTCCATGAGGTTAACGACCCTGGAGGGAGTGACTTGAGCCATCGCGAGGCCTTGTTCTCTAGAGAGAAATGGAACACATGCATTTAACATATTCCTCCGGCATTCGATGTGAGCATGTGGTGCTATGAATCTCTTTGTAGTTCTCGATATGGTCTATACGGTTTTCAGCTGGAAGGCCATGAAAAGCATACTACCTGATTAGTGCAATCATCTAAGGGTTGAACTCATACTCTAGTCCCTGTAATGGAGGTGGAAAAATTTCTGATCAATTCATGTAGAACCAATGAGATGTATCGATACCTTCTATAGCTTGTTGTGATGACTGAGTATTTATATGTCCCCTCTATTCCACTAATTCTCGCCTCAGTTGCTTTATCGTGGCAGCTTTATCTTGACCCTGATGGTCATTGTTATTACCCAAAGGATCAGTCATAGTTGGGTCGCTTATTGTAGAACACAAAAGAATGACAAAAATAAACTGTAAGTAAAAGAAGACTTAGACTAGAATCTGATTGTGAATTGAAAGGCAACACAATAAGTCCCCGGAAATGGCGCCAAAAATTTGATATCACGGAGTTTTAAGCCTAAAGACTAGTGCAAGTGCACAACAAATTGAAGTAATATTTAGAGATTGAATCATGAGAACCAAGTAGCCACACAATCAATCATTCAATCAAATTAGAGCTAAGACAAGAATGCAGATGTTTGGAAACTAAATTACGATTACTAATAACGAAAAGACTTCAATAAATCAAAGCATTAAGCTTAGGGAAATCATCTAGAATTAGGAATCTAATCAGGACACTATTCAGTGTGCGATTTAATATCCATTCTCGAACTCTAAACACTAATTTATAGCAAACCCACTGTCGTGGCGTCGACTACTATGTCTAGCAACCTAGAATTCTAAACTGTCGTTTGAACCTAAAATTCTGAACATGCATTATAGTTCAGGTTTGATATGTTCACAAAATTTCCTTAACATCAGCTTTCGTTAGGTAAGGACAGTTTGCTCATCTATGTTCTTTCAGGCATTTAATCGACATTGTTGGTGCATTAAACCTCCTATGATCATAAGCTAGGTGGCCAATCTAACCTAAGCAATTGACCCAACGATAGATGAAGAACTTTAGGGATAAACACCCTATTTGGTCCTAATTTATTGATTCCCTAAATCCCTAGAAAACCTTAAACTCAATTTGAGAACTACTCAGACATGGTGAAAGAAACAAACAAAGCATTCATAGAAGACATAATTGTAAACAGAGTTAAAATAAAAAGAGAGTTTAGAAATCTTCTCCAAAGTGTAGAAGTGAATCCAATCTCCTCGTTAAAACGTAAGAGTTGTTGCTTAAATAGAAAATTACAATTTGTCTCAAAAGTATCAGAAAGACCTAATTAAAAAGGGTACAAAACATGTCTTGTACAAAATAAGTTAAACAATAATGAAATAGTAAAAGATGGATTTTTTCGCGCATGTTCATTGATCGGTCGATTCAGATGCAGATCGATCAATCCAATATAGAATGGTCTTGATCTTCGTTGATCGTTCCACAGATCGAGTGCAAAAGTTTCTTAATGGTTGGAACGATGGATACTCAGCTCAAAACGATCCAAAGAAGTACATAGTCGATCCAAAGGCCATGCACAATTTCTGGTATCATTGAGATCTATCGATTCAGGAGGAGACCGATCGTTCTTGGTCTCTGAAAACACCATAAGTATTTTTTTTTTTCTCCAATTTGTGATTTTTGTGCTTTGTTCTATCCTAACTCATTTTGTACCTAAAAAAACTCTAAAAGACTTATAAAGACTCGAAAAACTAATGAAAATATGAGTTAAAACCGGTAAAAATGCGATATATTGGACCTTCAGACCAGAAGAAGATGTGGAGCCCATTTAAGTAGCGGTCAAGACGTTACAACTACGTATCCATTCATCCAAGGTGGTGACCAATTTTTCTTTAACTAGCTCGAAAAAATGATACGTCGTCCATGGCCCATTTCTGGTAATAATCTTATGAATGGTGTCATTAGTTTGAAAAGGAGATCTTAGTTGTGCTGTCAGCTTTTTATTCCTTCTTTCTTTATTAATCAGTTGGTCTTCTTTTATTAAAGCTTTGATTGGTGATGTAAATTTTTAAAGCAGCCTCTTCATATTTTGATCTCGTATGGAAGACGAGTCTGATAAAGCTTTAACAAATGATTCTTCTTGTTCTTAACTGTGACCATCATTCATTTTACACTCCAGGACCCTCTTTTGTTGTTAAATCTTTAACTAATATATCTTTTAGTTCATACTTTGAAAGCTGAAACAATAAAAAAATTTTTAATTACCTATAAGAGAAGTAAACAAAAAATAATCAATTAATGTGTAATAGGTTTCATATAAATACAGGCTTTGATATCTTTTTACTCGACATGTTATTACATGTGGTGTCACTTTTGAAATTATTTTCCTCCACAAATTCGTCATGAACAATTTTTGTTTATGTAATCCTCTGAAAACAAGCTAATTTTTTTTCATCCTCGATTCAGTAATCTTATTTACTTCACGAATTTCTTTGACACCTTCTTCAATTTTTTCCATCTTTGAATTCATCAACTTGAAACATTAATAAGTGCAGATATATCTTTATGCAATTTCTATGTCATTTGCTCCATTGAAGATACAAAATATGCCTTCAAAGACTCATTGTCATTAACATTTATTATTATTGACTTACGCTTCTTTTATTTCAGCATATCTTATTCATCTTCTTCTTGTATCCCTTTCTTGAGTCCATCTAGTTTCCCTTTATCATTCCAAAAATGTTTCTCTAAAGCTTTTTTGGAATTTCCATTTATCAGCAGTAGCATATTATCAATGATGACTTTTTTTTTATCAATCCATAGATCCTGGGAATCATTATTAATAACTCCATTACGAAAATCTGTGAAAATAACTTGACAATGAGATTTTACTTCCAATAATAAATAGTTTTTTAACATGTCAAGTACTATTTAGAAAACAACCAAATACTATTTATCCACCAATTGTCAAACTGAAAAAAAAAGGATCATATAATCATAAGAAGAAAAGAAATCAAAACCATATTAAAATGTTTTGTCATAATTGATCGTAATACTATATTTTCCTATGTAAAGCAAGAGAGATGGTTATTCCATTTCTATATCTGGATACTTAACTAAAAACCATGCAGAAACACTAAACAAGCAATAAAATGTAGATACTTAACTAAGAATGCATGGACTAGGACGTACCAATTCATTTCTCTGAGGAAGATCATATTTGCATCTGTTTCTTGATCTTTTCCATCTCAGGATTGGTGGAACCTCCATTATGTCTAGTTTTGCATTTCCACAATATTTTCCAATTGTAGGATTAGCTTCATATGCCCAAACTTGTAATACTTGAACAAAACCATTAACTGTATATAAATGTTTTGCTCAACTCTGACTTAACCTCGAAGATCAATTCAATTAAATTTTGGAAAGCTACTCATCCCACATATATTCTTCAAAAAAATTGCAACCAGTAACCAAGGAAACCATTTTTGGTGTAATTCCTCTCCCCGGATGACGAGCTAACAAAAATCCGAAAACCAAAAATAAGTAAACTAGTCTAATTCTATCTTTGATGTCCCAATCCTTGCAATCAATAATTTTTTCTTCAACAATACTATAAGATAAATCTTTTTTTTCTATTAACCCAAATCGTCTTCAAAACTGAGGATCATCCTTGACAACCCTATTCTCTAAAAAATAAGTTTCACAGTTTAATCCAGTAATTATCTTGAACTCTTTCAAACAAAATCTCATAGCTTGCCCACCACAAAGAGTCCAAAACTCATACTTATTATTCTTCACAAGTTGATTCACTAAAAGTTCATGTACTAATCGTACTGACCACATAAATTTACTCTCAGAGAATCTTAGAAGAACTCATAGTAGACCATTTTTTATTTTTTCTAACTCCTCCAATGGAATTATCTTTGACAAAACAGGTAAGCTTTCCAATTTCGAATAATATGTCAAACTCTTTCTAAATTTCGGCTCAGTTCTTACTCATACTCGATATCACAGGCAATGAAGAAAAATCAAACAATCAATCATGAATACAATTCAACGACCATAGAAAAATTATTCCAAAAAAAAAATGTTGAGGATGAACACGTTTTCATTAATTATTAGTTAGACTTATGCTTCATAACACTAAATTAAGCAAGATTACGTACAAATCTAGTAAATTAAGAACATGTTAGATGATGATTAATGATGATGGTGATGAACGATGGAAGCAAATAAAGTACGTGAGGTAGAAGAAGTAGGAAAAGATAACAAATACCAAACCCTAATCGACGTACTAGTTTATTTGTATCAATATATCTAGTCAGCGTCTTATTAGTAAGGGAGGTTAAAAATATCATTTTTGAAAGAAATAGATATTTTCACATATTTAGAAAATTTAGTATGGATTTCGTTTTTTGAAGAAGATTTAGTGTATACAATCAAATAATCCCCTTAAAATAATTGATAAAATTACATGTTGAAGAATGGGAAAACGGTCATTTAAATACCAAACTTTCAAGTTTTTACCAAATTAATTACGAACTATTTCTCTCTTCGAATAAATACCAAACTTTCCGTTGACTTTACTGATTTATGATCACTGTTAGTCAAACTTAACCTTCTATTAACCACCGTTAATAGTCGTCAGTTAAGCATAAACGAGATTAAATGAAACGTTGTGTTTTGCCCGGATTGATACAAAACACTGAGTTTAACAAAAATTCCCAATTCTAAAACCCTAAAGGACAAAATCCAGATACTCTTCTTTCTCTCTTCAATTTCAAATCCATTTTTTCTCTCTAATTTTCTCTTCTCTTCTCTAAAATTGTCTAAAAAGATTTCAGCATAGTTGATCTTCTTTTTCGATTTCGTACTTTATCTTCTTAATTAATAAATACTCACTTTGATTTTGGCTAGACTTAAAAATGTCGAAGCGTGGGTTTCCTCTTAACTGTGAGTGTGGATGTAGTGTGAAGAAATACACATCACATACACAAGATAACCCAGGTCGTCGGTTTCATGGATGTGAAACCATGAAGAAGGTAAGGACTTTGACTGTGTGTAAAGACTTTAAACTATCTTTTAATCTTTGATTTGGTTATTAGGATCATCTCTTTAAATGGTGTGAAGATTTTGTACTTGAGGAAATGGAAGATCTGATTCCAAAAATTGAAGACATTGAGCATGAAATTGAGAAGATAAAAAGTGAGTTTGAAGTTGTGAACGATGAGATTTATGAAATGCACAAAGATGTTCTGGAATTAAAAGAAGCCATTCAGATGATGAAATTTGTATGGATCATGTTGTTTGTGTTAAGTGTTGTGTTTGTTTTGATTGCAAGTATTGTGTTTTAATATTACATGTGTTTCATTTGAGTTTGTAATACAACTGAGTGTGAAACTTGTTTGAATTTTCAGAGAATACTTGCTTGAATTTCAAGAGAATATTCATTTGAGTTTGACATAACTTTTTATAATTTGTAATGTGAAACAGAGCCTGAGAATTTAAAAGAAACACTTGTGACGTGAAACAGAAGCTGAGAATTTAGAAGAAACTCAAAGTACAATAACATAGTTTGAGACAAAAGCAAGCATTACAATAGTCTGAAAAGTCAAAAGAAACAAAGAAACTCAAAGTCTTATAATACAAAGGCTGAACATCCAAAAGAAACATGAATTTGAGAAAACAAAACAAAACATGAAGAATTAGACTTAAGATCCAGGTTGTGATATTCCACCTTGTGATCCACCTACTTGTGTTCCACCAACATCCACATACCTATTGTAAAAGAAGTAGGGAAAGATAACAAATACCAAACCCTAATCGACATACTAGTTGATTTGTATTAATATATCTAGTCATAGCCTTATTAGTAAGGGAGGTTAAAAATATCATTTTTGAAAAAAATAGATATTTTTCACATATTTAGAAAATTTAGTATATATTTCGTTTTTTGAAGAAGATTTAGTGTATACAATCAAATAATCCCCTTAAAATAATTGATAAAGTTACATGTTGAAGAAATGACCATGAGTCTCTGACTTTAAAATCCCGTAGTTGCCAATTAAAAAGCATAAGACTTCTACAATTTCTTCATTTAGATACAAAAATAACTAAACCCCAGATCTTATTTTGTTTTAGCTTGAAAATTATGAGTGTGAATATAATTTGGTTGATTATTGCTGTTGTTATTTTTTTAGTAGTGCGTGTCATCCAAATGATAACGACAAACATACGTCTGAATTAACCTGTGTCGAGAAGTCTAATCCTCTTAATGAGGGACACATAAAGATATATTAAATTTCGATAAACGCATACGTTTAGATGAGAAATTTAAATCATACTTACATATATTTTTATCACACTTGAATAAGTCCGACAACGCAAAAGAAGATATATTACCAAAACTTGAAAAGCAATTATACTTAAAATCTTGGAACAAAATGTATTCTTAACAAACAAAAATAACATAGATAAAATTTATGAAAAATTAGATAAAGCAATGTCGCAAATCACCGCTGGCTAAATCTATTAAGCCTTGAGCTATGTATAAAGTTTCTTGTCCGGCCGTATGTTTCGCTGGATGTCCAAATTATGATCTGCCATAATAGGAATACTGCTTGCACTTGCTAATACATCTTCGGAGGCATATCCATTTAATGGGAGAGTTTTAATTCCACCATCCGTTGCATCCATCATTGTATCCTACATTGGAGAAAACATTATCAAGAGTAAAGACATGACACTGTTAACGTAACCATAATTAAGGTCACTACAAAACCTAAATAACTTTCACGTTTGATGATCTAGAAGAGTATGAGAAGACTTCTCCAACCACGCGTGAAACAGTAAACGTTTGATATTCTGATTTGAAGTTATACGCAATTATTTTGATGACAAACTCGAATTCTTTACCTTTTAGTCTATTCAAAACATCAGGAATCTCATAAGAAACGCTCGCCTCTAAAGTGCATTTATAAATGAGAATGTCCAAAACCACATATAAACTAATATGTTTAAAATTTAAACTATTGTTGGATAGTAAAACTTTCAGGACTGGCAACCTGAGAATCAAGCAACACTGTCTAAGTCATTTTTACCATCTTCTCTGTTTCCTTGTTAAGAAGACCAAAAATAGTCAACTCCGAAGAATCAGACACAACCAACTTTAATCGAAATTTAACAACACCAACAGTCAGATAAGTAGGACATCGATCACAAATAAGAGCACCTTATGATTAAAGAAGTTTTATCCCACACTTTCCACACAAAATGTACTTCCAACCACAATGATAATGGAATAGTATTCAAGTCAAATTTCATATAGTTTATACGATATACACCATTTTACTTTTTTTATTTGATTAATAATATTTATTATATTTTCTTTTTTATATTTTCTCTCTTCGTCTATTTTATTTACATTAATAAAATAACTAATTCAAATCTTTTTTTAACATAGATTTTTCCCTATAACTATTAAGATTTTTTAAAAAAAATTTAAAATGACAAAAAAATTTTAAAAATGAATATATTCTTTGATATCTTTATACAAAGCACTCTTATGATCTATATAATCTAGAACTTCTATTTTCTTTACATTATTTGGTGGAATATCATATTTGTTTTGTTATTGTTGTTATTCCCTACTATATAAACATGCTTCTATGATTGAGAAGGCCAAATCGATCATTGCACCTTGAGTATAATAGTAAATGTATTTTTTTTTTTTGTTATGGCTATATTCTTAATAAATTTATGTACAAAATATAGTTTTTTACCGAATTCACCCATCCATTTACTATTTTGTTTTTGCTTTGCAATTTCAAGAATAAAACTTAATTATCAAGTTGACAAATGTATAAAAAATAATTCCACAATAACCATTATTGTGGACAAAATTTCAATTTAGAATTATATACCTTGTTATAATAACACAAATCACATGAAAAAAAAAACAAACAAAAAATTGATATTAAAGCTTTTAACATAAATAAATGTTTTTTTTGTCGTCCCATTTTATTATGAAAATCAAAAGCTTGAGTTATACAGATTATTGATTACACAACAAGGATATGACCGAAAACACAGGCCCAATGTTTAGATCTCAAGTTTGAAAAGTATACTAAATTAAATAAAAAGTAATAAAAAGTTTAACACTAATTATTTACTCAACAAATAAATAAAAAATAAAAACAAAAAAAAAGCCACTTGAGGAAAAGTTGTTCAATAAGGTCCATACACGTTGGATTTAGTTGTAATGTTGGCATTCCCAAAGAAACTCACCGTCCAACCACATCACTACTTAACAACTACGAAATTTCCCAATCTTATATTCTTTTACATTTTATTAAATATTAAAATACAATAATACTAATAAATAATAATAATAAAGTAAAAATTAAGACTAATATATATATATATATATATTCGACCAAAAAATACCTAAAGCCCAAAACGCTGACGAAAAAATAATCCGCGTGTCAAAATATCTCTCTTCTGAGTTTCTCATTTTGCTATAATCAAGTCAAGCAGAAGAATTAATTCTTACAGCTTGTGCAATTTTCTGTATAAAATTTCTCGGGTTTTGTTAGTGTAAATCAGCACAGAATCAAAGTGCTTGATCGGAAGAATCTAATTGTTTCTTTTATGGCTTTGTTATCGTTGTCGAACTAGATTCCCGTTTACTCTCGATGATCTCTGCATCTTCACCTTTTTTTCGACTTTTTGATAATTATCTGATGAGTAGTTCTGGGTTAGTTCTTCCCAAGTTCTTCTTCATCTCCCTCTTCTTCCTCTTCTTCACTCCGATTTCGATAGGTACAGTATCTCGTCTCTTCTCTGTTTTTTATCTTAGAATTTTTATTGTAGTAAAAGCGATTCTAATTTCTTAAGGTGCTCATATGAGTTTTCAGTTTTTTTGCATTAGTTGTAGTCTTCATATGATGGTGAATTGTGGTTTAGCTTCCATAAATTCTTATGTTGAGTTCTGCTAATTTCGTTGATTGATTAAATTATGATTTGAATTTCTGGGGTTTTCTGATGAGAACCATTGGTTTATAGTTCCAATAATTTGTTACTATGCTGATTAGTACTGTTGTTCATCTTCGAAGTTATTGAGAGGACTTCTCATAGATTCTTATGTGCTTTGATGCTGACACTTAAAAAGGGTTCTTTATCTCCAGAATTTCAAGTTGAGGGAGCATTTGTTGGAACCTATGGGATCAACTATGGAAGGATTGCAGATAACATTCCATCTCCGGATAAAGTAGTTTTTCTTCTAAAGCAAGCTAAAATTAGGAATGTGCGTATATATGATGCAGACCATAGTGTGCTTGAAGCTTTCAGTGGTACTGGTTTAGACCTTGTGGTTGGACTTCCAAATGGGTTCTTGAAGGAGATGAGTTTAAATGCTGATCATGCCTTCAATTGGGTCAAAGAAAATGTTCAGTCTTTCTTACCTAAGACTCGGATTCGTGGTATCGCTGTAGGAAATGAAGTTCTTGGAAGTGGTGATTCCGAGCTATCGGGAGCCTTACTTGGTGCGGCTAAAAATGTCTACAATGCCCTGAAGAAAATGAACCTGGACAAAACTGTGCAGATCACCACAGCTCATTCACAGGCTGTGTTCGATAATTCATACCCTCCATCATCTTGTGTATTCAAGGAGAATGTCGTTCAGTTCATGAAGCCACTGTTGGAGTTTCTTGATGAGATTGACTCTCCTTTTTGTTTGAACGCGTATCCATTTCTGGCGTACACTTATAATTCGAAAGAGATTGATATCAACTATGCTCTTTTCAAGCCCACAGAAGGCATACATGACCCCCAAACCAATCTACGTTATGATAACATGCTTGATGCTCAGATAGATGCAGCCTACATGGCGCTCCAAGATGCTGGATTCAAGAAGATGGAGGTTATGATTACTGAAACTGGATGGGCTTCTAAAGGCGATTCAGATGAACCTGCAGCAACACTAGAGAATGCAAGAACCTATAACTATAACCTCAGGAAGAGGCTTGCAAAAAGGAAAGGGACACCTCTTAGACCAAAAACAGTGCTCAAAGCCTACATATTTGCGTTATTTAATGAGAACTCAAAACCAGGGAAGAGTTCAGAAACACACTTCGGACTTTTCAAACCTGATGGAACCATTACCTACGATATTGGGTTCAAGAGTCTAAAGTCTGATGCTACCATGTCACTCTTTTCATCATCAAAGGTATGAATACTTTGATTACGGAGGTTGTAGTATACTTAGTTGGTTTAGCAATGACCATGTTCATTATGTATATGATGTTCTAAAGCCAACTCTATATTTAGTTTCAAACAAATGCGTAGTGACCATCTTATGCGTTAATCTCCTCTGCGTTCTATTGCAGGCAGCTCGTTACTACGCAGCATTCATCATCTCTGTCTCAGTTTTCCTCCTGATGATATAACTGTTGAAATGGTGTGAGCATTGACGATATGATCCTTTGGATTTGTAAACATTAGTAGCAATATGATATATTATTACTAGATTGAGAGGCTATCAAAATGACTTGAGCACAACAAACTCATTGCATTTCTCATAAATCTTAGAATACAGAAAAAATTTGGTTATCTGGTACGCATTTGTGAATATGGAGGGATTATGGATACTGTGTTTCTAACTAGTTTATAGTATTATACGATCGTCAATGGTTTCTATAACGTATATAAAGCTCTTCATAATCTGACAAGCCTCTGGGTTCTGCGTCATTTTTAAGTAATACAATTGTTCTCTGGAGGAAGTGTGGAAAGATAAAAATAGGTGTGAAGAGTGAAACAATTTGTGTAGACAAAAATAGAAAAAGGATTTAACCCAAAACGAAAAAAAAAATAGAAAAAGGAAGCTAATGGTTTGGGGTATCAGTTATAGAGTCTTCAGCCTAAAGAGAAGCGCCTCTTATTCTCTCTCCCTCCAAACTCACAAAACATACAAATTTCTACATTGCTCAAAGCAACAAAAATTTCAAAAGATGTGGTCCTCTTCTGATTGTATTCTTCTAGGACCTCCTAGCCGAAGCAACCAATCCGCTGCTGACTTGAGCCCATCGGGGCTCTTGGCATTTGCCTCTGGTTCTTCTGTCTCTCTCGTAGACTCTCTCTCCCTCCAGCTCATTTATAGTGTTTCTCTACCTTCTCCTCAATCTTTAGTTTTTTCGACAATCACCTCAGTTCGTTGGGCTCCTGTCCCTGTCAAACGTGATCACTTTTCTTTGGACCTCATCATCGCAGTTGGTGATAACCTCGGCCGCATCGCTCTTACTGACTTCCGGCCATGTTCTGTCCGATTATGGCTTGAACAAAACTGTGATAGTATTAGAGGGAAGATTTTAGGCTACGAAGCTGTACAAGATCTTTGTTGGGTATTGGCTCGGCCGGAGTCTTATGTCCTCGCTGCCATTTCTGGTCCTTCCCTCGTACTTTACACAGGTTCTCGTGACTTATTCTGGAAGTATGACGCATCTCCTTAGTTCTTATCATGCATTCGACGCGACCCCTTTGATTCTCGCCATTTTTGCGTCCTAGGCCTCAAAGGATTTCTTCTTTCTGTGAAACTTGTTGGGACAACTGAGAAGGACGTTGTATTCAAAGAGCTTCAAATCCAAACAGATTGCAGCGAATTACAGAAGTTAGAACGAGTTTCAACTAGCATTCCCTCAGATGTTTTCCTTCTCTATTCCGCAAAATTCTCCTTCTCACCACATTGGAAACACATTCTCTTTGTCACTTTTCTCAGAGAACTTGTCGTGTTTGATTTACAATACAAACAACACTCTACGTAGCAGCACTGCCTCGTGGATACGCCAAATTTATAGATATTTTGCCTGGCCCATGCCATGAGTGTCTTTACTGCTTTCACCTCGATGGCAGGCTCCGCATTTTGGAGAAGGAAAAAGTGAGCCAATAAAGTTTCTCTTTTCATTTTTTTTTTCTTGGTGCCTTTTTGTTTCAGTGCATTCTGTCAATTGCTTTCGCAGAGAGGAACAAGTCCATGTCTTATGTGGAATCCAAGAATTGATGCCATCAATTGGTAATTCTGTGCCATCTAGTTCTCTTTTGACTCTTCTAATCTCCCAACTTGACTCAACCCTCCACAACATGAGGACTATTAATCAAGATGGTCATTTGGATGGTTCCGAGCTCGACGTTTCTTCAGATTTTAAGACACATTTTATATCTATATCCGATGATGGTAAAATATGGAGTTGGATTTTTACTTTTAATGGAGATAAAGATGGGGATTCGAAACCTCAGAGCCCAATTAAAGCCAACAAAGAACTCCACCACAATATATATCTTTCGAGGTTTATGATCGAGTAAGAATCTTATTTGCTTTATCTATCCCATTTCCTGTGTTTACATCAAGCTTATTGATGCAGATTACATTAGTTGGACAACTTCAGCTTCTTTCGTCCACAGTGACTGTTCTTGCAGTACCTACCCCTTCTTTGACAGCAACATTAGCTCGTAAGTCAAATCGACAACTCATGAACGTATCATCTAAAGATTCTAAACAAAGAAAATCTCAAATTTAATGGAATAAATGTATTGTATGAAGGTGGAGGGAAGTTTCCCGCCATAGTAGTTCCTCTTGTAGCTATGGCAACTAAAGGTAGAACTATTGATGTTGTTGATGTGTCTACAAACGCAGTAACAACAAGTTTCTCTGCACATACTGGTAGTATTAAGGGTTTAAACTGGCTAGGCAATTCAAGACTCGTTTCATATTCATTTAGTCGAGTAAACAACAATTCAATCTATATGTTTCGACAATGATTCTATGATATTTTTCACAAAATGAACATGATAACGTTGGTTTTGGGTGTGCTGCTAGGTGAGTAAACGAACAGGTGGATATATTAACAAGCTCATTGTCACATGTCTTAGGAGTGGCGTAAGTAAAAGGTTTAGAGTGTTGCAAAGTCCAGAGCGAGCTCCCATAAGAGCTCTTAGAGCTTCATCTTCTGGGAGGTTTGGTCTCTTTAACCTTTTTCACATGTCTCACTCAAAAAGATCTAAAGACATGGTATTGTTTTAAGGTACCTTCTTATTTTGTTCCGTGATACTCCGGTTGAAGTATGGGTGTTGGAACTAGCAAAGATACTTCACAGAAATAAAAAAATTGCAGAGAAATCGATTAAAGAAAGCGAAGAACAGAGACAAAGCAAGGAACTTATGAGCTTAACCAAATAGACCTCCAAATCCGTGCAAGATGTTCATGAAGGGTTCATTCCAGCTTTTCTTTGTAACTCAGGAACTTTTGCACAAGATCACTGAGTTGAATCTCACAAGGACGAGAAGAAGAAGAAGATACTTTTTGAGTTTGTTACAGAGAAAGATATTGAGAATACACATGTATCTTCTACTCTTTCTCAGTATTTATATCATATCTGTACTCTTCTTCTTTTAATCTCAGCCGTATAGATCAATATCATTATACATTCTAATCAACGGTTTAGAATATATCAATCCGATACTTAAGTTTTTATATGAATCTGCTTATGAAACACGTGACTAAATAAGATCAATACTCTAGCTCTTATATCAGATGATATAAAGGTTGTATCTCTTAATTGTCAAAAACAATCTCTAACAATCCCCCACTTGTTTCTTACAAATTCAAATTCTATACTAGTTGATGTCTTTCAACTTGAATCAACTTCAATCCTTGTGAGACTCGCACATCTTATAGATTAGATGGTGTTTTAAGTTCTGTTCCATCATTCAGAATTTTCAATTTTAATGTTTTACATTCAACTGTACAAGCAACAATGCTTAACTATATAACTGTTTCAATACGTATACGTTCTTAGACTTTATCATACATATTACAATTACCAACTGAGACATCTTAATGTCTCTTATGTGATCTTTACAAAGCTACAAGAGTTTTTCTTTGTTTGACCTTTTGAACTAGAAGTTTGCAGAGGCAGACTAGCTAGTAAGGAACCCAAAAAAAGTGTCATCTTAAATCACTTTCAATCCCATTTTTTTGGCTGTGTCCAGAACTCTACGTCCTCACAATGCCTTTGTCAATGGATCTGCAACATTTTTACTGGACCTCACAAATTCCAGTGATATCACGCCTGTTTCCAACAAACCTCTTATCACCTTGTGATTCATCCTTATGTGCATTTTCTTCCCGTTAAACAATTGATTCATGGCTACTGTAATAGCAGCCTGTGAGTCACATCTCAAAGAGATAGGAGAACACACATTTTCAAACATTGAAAGATCAAATAGAACATTCCTTTACCGTTTAACCTCTTGACCAGCAAGCTCAAGTGCTATTAGTTCTGATTCCATAGCTGATCTAGCAATACAAGTTTGCTTACTTGACTTCCATGCTACAGCTCGTTCAGCTAAAGTAAAGATGAAGCCACTAGGAGAATGAATTTCATCATTGTCTGAAATCCAGTTAGCGTCACAAAATGCCTCCAATGTACATGAGTTGCCTCCATAGTTTAGACTCCAATCTATTGTACCCTTAAGATATTTCATAAGTTTGTCTAGAGCATTCCAGTGTAGTTCATTGGGACTTTGTGTGTATCTACACAATCTACTCACATCATATGCTATATCGGGACGTGTACAATTCATTAGATACATCACACTTTCAAGTATACTAGCATAGTCTCCTTGTCTGACACTTTATCCTCTATTCTTGCAAAGATGAACTGAAGCATCATAGGGAGATTTCACTGCTTGTACATCCCAATATCCGAACTTCTTCAATATTTTTTCTACATAATGAGACTGACATAAAGAGTAAACAAAATCAGTTCTTGTCACTTTGATTCCTAATATGAAATCAACCTCATTCATGTCCTTCATGCTAAACTTAGAACTCAGAAAAGCCTTAGTTTCATTTATCAGCTCAAGTGATGTTCCTAGAATTAGCATATCGTCTACATAAAGACAAATAATCACATATTCGGTTTTAGATCGTTTACTAAAGAGACATGTATCACCAGTGTTAGCTACAAATTCGTTCTCCATTAGAGTGGAACTAAACTTGTCATACCATTGCTTTGGAGCTTATTTAAGCCCATACAATGATTTTTTAGGTTTACACACTTTTTCCTCCTGTCCTTTTATGACAAACTCCTCAGGTTGAATCATGTATATTTCTTCTATCAAATCACCATTCAAAAAGCAGTCTTTACATCCATTTGATGTACAATCAGCTTATGTGAGGATGCAACACCCAAAAGTAATCTAATAGAAGCTATCTTAGATACATGTGCATAAGTGTCAAAGAAATCCACTCCCTGTTTTTGAGAATAGCCCTGAACAACAAGTCTGGCCTTGAACTTGTCTATAGAACCATCCGCTTTCATTTTCTTCTTGAGAATCCATTTGCACTTCAATGCTTTACATCATCTAGGCAGATCTACAATCTCATAAGTATGATTAGTAATGATAGAATCATATTCACTATTTACAGCCTCTTTCTAGAACATAGCATCTAAAGACTTTAAAGCCTCTGTATATGTCTTTGGATCTTCTTCAATTAGGAAAGTAAACACAAATTCCCCACAAAATTCACTGTGATTAACATTGAAGCTAGTTATATAATCTGGTCCAAAATCTGACACAGTTCTCATCCTTTTGTTTTAAGGTACCTTCTTATTTTGTTCCGTGATACTCCGGTTGAAGTATGGGTGTTGGAACTAGCAAAGATACTTCACAGAAATTAAAAAATTGCAGAGAAATCGATTAAAGAAAGTGAAGAACAGAGACAAAGCAAGGAGCTTATGAGCTTAAACGAATAGACCTCCAAATCTGTTCAAGATGTTCATGAAGGGTTCGTTCCAGCTTTTCTTTGTAACTTAGTAACTTTTGCACAAGATCACTAAGCTGAATCTCACAAGGACGAGAAGAAGAAGAAGATACTTTATGAGTTTGTTACAGAGAAAGATATTGAGAATACACACGTATCTTTTACTCTTACTCTGTATTTATATCATACCTGTACTTTTCTTCTTTTAATCTCGGCCGTATAGATCAACATCATTATACATTCTAATCAACGGTTTAGAATATATCAATCCGATACTTAGGTTTTATATGAATCTGCTTATGAAACATGTAACTAAATAAGATCAATACTCCAGCTCTTATATCTGATGATATAAAGCTTGTATCTCTTAATTGTCTGAAACAATCTATAACAATGGGCAATGACTAAAAGCCCAGTAATGGTAAGATGAGTTGATATAAGTGATGAAAAACACACATAATTAGGATGAAATGGGTTCTGGTTATTTGATTTAGCTTAGATCGCTAGCTCTTCCATTTGCAATTCTGGAATGGACTCTCCCAACTATTTCATGATTACCACAAAGAGTCTTTCAAAGCAGCTTTCAGTGTCTTCTAACGAAGAAATAAATGCCACATAAGATGACATTAAAACTCCAAAAACATCTGATTCCAGTAAGCACCCACGATTTCTTCATTGAATCCTATGATGGAAAGACACATTTTCTAAGCAATGATATAGGTTTTGGTGGACTTCAAGATGATGCTTCGGAAAGTTTTGCATTTGCACTAGTTAACGGTGAACTTGGCATATTTGAAGTTTATGGACGAAGGATTTGAGATTTCAGGTTACTTTCCACTGAAATGTTCTCACATTTTCTCTTCATGCTCTTGAAATGGTGATTTTATTTCTTCTATTAGACCAAAATGGCCAACTTCTTCATTCATTTCTTCTGATGGGTTAATTACTGCTGTGGCGTATCGCTTACCTCATGTTGTATGTACTCTACCTCTTTTGTGTGTATCCCAAGATAATTTTATGATATGGTTCGGGTTGGTAACGTTGCATAATTGCATAATAACATAAACAAAATAAAAATTGCATTGCATAATGATTTCCTTTTCCCCGCTATTTATTTCAAAAGGTAGGGAAACTTTTTTTTTTCTTTTGTTTAAGTAGTCATTTGCTTAATAATTTTTAGGCGAAAAAAACCCTGTAGAATCACATTAGAAAACGTTATTATACACATTATACCGGTTGGTAAAAAAATTGAGGATTTGCATTATATAACACCATTAGCCAATTGTGCAATTACAATAGTGAAATACGTTGGAAAAGTAGAAAAGGTCATTTGCTATATTATCTGCTAATTCACTTAACAGGTCACATGTGTTAAGTTAGGAACCATACGGTGGTGGGATGTAACCTCTGATAACTCGTCTTCACTTAACACGTGTAAAGAAGGTGTCAAGAAAGCAAATGATTGGTTGTCACAGTAGAGAGGAGTCGACATTGTACAATCCACTCCCAAAGTAGTTAACAACTCGTGAAGCCATAGTATTTCACTGACAGTATCGGCATAGCCTTATACTCTGCTTCCGCCGAAGATCTTGATACTATATCTCTTTTACGAGTTTTCCAAGATATAAGAGAGTTACCTAATTGGATGAACCAAGCAGTGATGGAGCATCGAGTCAAGGGGCAAGCTGCCCAATCAAAAGCACACCACGCTACAAGCTTGAGTTCAGTGTCAGCACGCAATAAAACCCCTTGTCCGGGTCTATTTTTGAGATACCGAATCACTTGCATAGTAGCATCCCAATGTTCTTGTCTTGGTGAGGTCATGAACTGAGATAAAAGATGAATGGCATACGATAATTCTGAGCGTGTAACACTCAAATAAATCAAACGTCCCACCACATGACGGTAAGAAGATGGATATGTAAGAAAACTTGATTCCGTTAAAGCTAGCCGATAATTTTGCTCTATTAGATGTGAAGCTGGTTTTGCACCCAGAAGACCAGCTTCAGATATGATATCTAACGTACAATTGTGTTGAGAGAGATACATACCTTGCATACCACGAGCAACTTTGATCCTGAGAAAGTACTTGAGTACTCCTAAATCTTTCATGTGGAATGGAGAGCTCAAGTAATCTTTAAACTGAGAGATAAATGTAACAGAGCTTCCTGAGATGATCAAATCGTCAACATATACTATGACATGTAAGCTCAAAGAACTAGTAGCATCATTCATTGTGAATAAGGAATAATCAGACAATGATTGAGTGAAACCATACTCAATCAACGAAGATGTCAACTTAGCAAACCAACAATGAGGAGCCTGCTTTAACCCATATAAAGATTTGTGTAGTTTGCAAACTTGATTCTTATCATTCATATGAAAACCAGGAGGGAATCGTTTATAGACCACATTCGATTCTAGAAAAAACTCTGTCTTTTACGGATTATCGCAGTTTGATGGTTGATTTCTCAGCAATCGGTGACCCTGTGGTACTGGAAATGTTATTTAAAGTATTAGAACCATATCGCTTAGAAGGTTGCCTACCCAATGATGAGAAAGCAAAACTATATTCCAGTCTAGTTGATAAAGGCCGTACTGCAAGATATGCATTCGCGGGTGCTATTTTTGGAGAAACTTTTGAGGCACTTTTCTGGCTACAATTGCCTTATGCCATGAACCATGTAGTCAATAATCAGCAAGCAAGTCTCCGAAGAAGCATCCTGAGGAGATAACTTTGCTGAGTAAAACTATATCAAAGGGACCATTAGCTTCATAATTTGAGAAGAATGGTTCTCTGGTTAGTCATACTATGATACTAAAAAGAAATGAATATTATGTGATGGAACTTTGTGTGAAAGTATTCTATTAGTTCTGAATAAATCTGATTATGGAAGTCTTAGATTGTTTAAGAGACTCTTAATACAAAGCCTTCATTTGTTACAAAGTCACCCAGAGTTAAATGCCTCTGTTTTAGTTCTTTCATTGTGGCACTTTCTGTGGTTGGTGAACAGAGTGAAGGTCAGCTCAGACTAATGGCTTTTGAACAAAAAGATTTATGGATTTGCGCTAAAGAAAGAATCCCATGGCATGACAAACTGGAAGGGGAAGAGGCCATTTAGAACCAAGTACACGAGTTAATACCCATTCCCTTCCAAGAGTAATAGAATACTTAAACATTTGAGGCTAATATACTTATGCTTTTGCTAAGCAGACTAGTATCAATTGGGAACTTAGAAGCTGATGTGAGTCTGCTACTCTTAACTTCTCCAAATAGCTCTATTTTCTATCCAAATGCACTGCGTGCAGTTGCTTTATCTTCCACCGTGTCAAAATCCCTTGTTGAGCTAGCCGTCAAGGTAGTAAGATGCCAAATTTCATCTCTGCCATATAAATCACAGAACTCGAGCCTTTATTGACATTTTTTTCCATATAAAGGTGGTTGCAGCCAACATGGAAAGGTCAGACATGTCACTTTCTGGTACTCATCTCGTGTTCGGTAGGAAGATACCAAGAAGCATGCTCCCAGGTTAGGCTTTTTATTTTAAAATCTTCTAGTCTTAAACGGATTTCAGATCACAAGACTGACCTAAAGTGTGGATCTATGCAGTTACAAGATGCTGGATGCTGGACAGATTCTGCAACATTGGCAGCTACGCATTTGAATGGACTTGACTAATGCCAGGTCTGTCAGCAAATGCTTATCTATATCCGTAGTCATGATGGCCCATGGCATAAGCCACAAAAATTAATGATTAGGATTCAAAATATGTTTATTATATAGAACAAGAACCCTAAAAATATTAAATAAAAAACCTTACCAATGTCGAGTTGCTCTCAGTCTGGTAGTTAGAATGATCCAATTAATGACTTGGCACCATGGTTCGATTCCTACCGCTGCAGTATAATAGCAAAAAAAATTGATTTAGGGGTGAACTTTAAGCTCTGGATCAGGCCTTATTGATCTAATATTGACAAAAAAAAAACCCTACAAATACCCATATTATGTTATTTTTACTCAAAATACAATAACTTTTTTGTATTACAGTAAAAATATACAACCTATTGTAACTGTCTGTTTAACACAACGACATTTCAAAATTTTATATTTTTTCATAATCATATTGAATATCATTAAACTTTTAAAAGTGTATTAAACAGGTAATCATATTAAATTAATAGTTAGTGTATATTATTATATTAAAGGAGGATGCAATCTTCAATACACCAGGGATCGAACCCCTACCTGCAGTAGTAAGAATGAGATTTAAAAGCCACTAGACTAGTTGACAAAAAAACGGAGGATGCAATTATATAAAATTACAAAATATAACCTTAGTTTTTAAAAATATAACACTAAATGCCATTATTATTTTTTTATCAACAATTGGATCGATAATGCCATTATACTTTTGTAATCTATTAAAGTAAAGGAGAATACAATTACACAAAATTACAAAAAATAACCTTAATTTTGCATAAGATATAACAGTAAATGCCATTATAATTTTTAACTAGCATATTATCACTCAATTTATTATTAGATAATCTATAAAAATTTCAGATATAAAATATGGCTCTTAACAATTAATTAAAATATCTTTAATATAACCCATAATCATATAATATAGATTATTTATTAAATATATATATAACACAGTCTATTATTTATATATATATATATATATATAGTGCATAGTGATTCATTTGTTTCTAAAATATTTATATATTTTACATTTATCACATATCTTTAGTTATATAATTTATAAACCTATTTTATTCATATAAGTTTTATGAAACATATACATAATATAATATAATGTTTATATACAAGTCTCAATTTAAATAATTTAGCATATTTTAATATATATATATATATATATATATATCTTAAATCTAGATTTTGAAATTTAGATTTCAATTTTAATTTTAGATTTCAATTTTAAATTCTGGATTATGGTTTTGAATTTTGACCACTAACTTTTGGTTGTTGATATATATATAGCATATATCAAATTAAATATCTTAAGAACCTGTAATATTTGAATTGCATTTCAAAAATTTATACCACAAAAATCTTTTATCATGATATATTTAAGATAAACATACTAATGTGATCTACATATTATATCATAGTAATAATAATATACTTATATTGTTTATGGTACATATATTTAAAAATCTATTCAAGTTTAAATATCTTTTAAAAATCAAATTAAATATACAACAAATTTTCTATCAATTATCTTAATTATATTTTAAATACATTTTAAAATTAAAAACATATAAAATAATAAACATAACTACAAATTCTAATGGTCGATTTTCTTACACAATATAAATTTAATATAAAATTTCTTATTTTTAGTTAATTTTTATTTAAAATTTTATTTTACTCTAAAATTGTGCTCACGCGACTTCAAACTTAGTTTCTATAGTAAAGTAAAAAATTCTAGTTTTGAGTAAAAAATAAGATAGTTGGAGTATATTTAGGGCTTTTTTAAATATATATATATTCCAAAAATTATGGCCCAAATTTTTTGTGGATTTATAAAAGTTTATATGTATATATATATATATATATATATATAGCTCGTACAAAACATGAGACTAAATTCTAATAAATGTAGGGAAAATGACAAAAATATACCTAAATTTTAATCTTAATGCAAAAATATACCCTATTTGATTTTTTTCTCCAAAGGTAATCTACAAGGGTAGTAAATTTATAATTCTACTCTTAATGTCCAAACAAAAAACCATGTAACGCAATTACCTTTATACCCGAACAAAAAATGAAGACTTCAGGTGAAGTCTCCACAAAGAAGACTTCATTTGAAGTCTACTTGTTTCAGGAGAAGACTTCTTATGAAGTCTTCTCTTTAATTATATATTTAATTTAAAATTAAAATAGTAATTATGATTATATGCTTATAATTTTTATTACAAAATCGAAAAATAATCTATTATGATGTATTTAGATTAAAATTTCACAAAAACATAGTCAACTAAACTAAAGGAAGATCACACCATAAACAAACTATGTCATGGTTTAAGGTTTAGGGAAATAAGATATAGTAATCATGTGAGATTTGTTAAATTTTGCATCCGAAATGTAGAAATGGAATAAATAAAGTAAATTGTACATATATCGACAAATTATAAGAATTAGGTCTAACATTTGAGAAAATATTTCATTTGTAGTGTAGAATTTAAGATATAAAATTCAGAATTTTGGGTTTAGGGTTTAGGGTTAAAGAAGACTTTACTTGAAGTCTACAACTTATGTGAGTGAGAAGACTTGAAGTAAATTTTTTTTTTAAATAATAATTATTGTTACATGCTTATAACTTTGACAACAAAATGTAATAATAATCATTTAAATATTTTTGTATTTTACAGAAAATATTTGCGGTCTAGAAGTTATGATTTATAATTAGAGTTTAGAGGAGACTTTATTTGAAGTCTTCTAATTCCAAGAGAAGACTTCAATTGATGTCTCCGAATTCAAAAATTCAATTTGGTTTAAGATTAACCGAAATTAACCAATAATTGTAAAAAAATGTTAGGGTTTAGAGGAGACTTCATGTGAAGTCTTCTAATTCTAGGAGAAGACTTCAATTGGAGTCTCCGAATTCGAAAATTAAATTTGGTTTAAGGTTAACCGAATTTAACCAACGATTGTAAAAAATTGAAATTGGTTTATAATTTAGGGTTTAGAGGAGACTTCATATGAAGTCTTCTAATTCCAGAAGAAGACTTCAATTGAAGTTTCCGAATTCGAAAATTAAATTTGGTTTAAGGTTAACCGAAATTAACCAACGATTGAACCAGAAAGTTACCCCATATATAAATACAAATTTTAGAAGAAGCAAAAAAACCCTAGCCACTTTTTATTTCTTTTCTTTTCTTTCCAATCTTCTCTCTTCTTCTTCTTCTTCTTCTCCTCCTTCTCCTCCTCCTTCTTCAACGTGTATGTGTCTTTTCCAGCCAACATGTTAAGTCTCATTTTGGTCAAAATGTAAGAAATTTGAACTTTTCTCTCCTTATTCAAGATCTAAGAATTTTTCACTATTTTCTCATAATTTTCACCTTTTTCTTTTGCATTTCCATGGGAAGCTTCCAGCCACCGAAGTCTCTTGTTTATGGCTAAGATCCATCATGTCTCTCAAAAAGGTAGATTTGTTTTGGAAAATGTTGAGTTTTTTTTCTATTAAAGTATTGATTTTTTGTGTGTGTTTTAGTTAAAGATCCGATTTTTAAAGGAGATCTTGTGAAAAATTTAATTTTTGTATATTTTATAGTTCGAAATTTAATTTTTAATGAACTTTATGTGAAAGATATAATTTTTTTGAACTTTCATGTAAAAGATTTTATTTTTACAGAAAGTTGTGTGACAGTTTGATTCTTTTTTTTGTGATTTCTAGTTAATGATTTTTTTTTTGAAATGAGATCTTGTGAAAAAAATTAATTTTTTATTATAATTAGTCAAAGATTACATTTTTAATGAATATGATGTGAAATATCTTTTTTTTTTGAATTTTTTGTGTGAAAAATCTTTTTTTATAAAAATTCTTGTGAAATATATTTTTTTTTGAACTTTTCTTGTGAAATATTTTTTTTATATCACTTTTCTTGTGAAATATCTATTTTTTTTTTTTTCTTGTGCAAGATCTTTTTGATTTGATTTTTCTTTGTGTTTTCTAGTTAAAGATTTGTTTTTGAAATGAGATATTATGAAAAGTTCTAGTTTTTTTGGTCTAATCTAATTAAATATGGAATCGTTTTGATATAATTTGTTTCAGGTTTCTGTGGAGTCTTCTGGTGGAGTCTCCTGGTAGAGTCTTCTTGTGGAATCTTCTGGTGGCGACTTCTAAGGAAACTTCTGGTGGATACTTCTGGTGAAGTCTTCTAAGGAGATTTCTAGTGGAGACTTCTGGTGGAGTGTTCTAAGGAGACTTCTGAATGAGACTTCTAAGGAGACTTTTAAGAAGACTTCTATGGAGACTTCTGAGTGACACTTCTGAAGGAGACTCATTTCTCTTAAAAACTGACGGTGGTTGTTGATCTTGATTCCGCTCTCTTCTTCTTGCTTTCATAAAGGAACCAATGCAGCTAGAAAATCGGGTGGCCAGCAAAGAGAACACATTGTAGATAATTTTTGTCAACAAATTGTAAATATTACATTGTAGATAAGTGTGGAATTGCCATTGATGGCTATTACTAATTATGGAACATGAATTATAACAAGTTGTTATATATAAGCAAACAAATTTTCTGTTATTTTGTTTACAAGAGTTCTTAAACATATCAAACTTTTATTACTTTCAATAACTTTTAAAAAGTGAGTTTAAGGACAAGGAAGAATTTCCTAAGTTACTCACATAATATCAACAAAACATAAAATATATAATACAAAAGATTTTCTAAAAGATCTTCATCCCGGTTTTTGTCTTTGTATTGCTCGACATCATGGTCCCATTCTGCGTCACCTTTATATGCTTCATTTGCACCCTATCGAAAACCACCAGCAACACATAAACGTACAACGTGAAACTTACATAACTCAACCAAGCTTCTAACTTGTTTATCATTTGTGACGTGCATTGGATGTATTAGGTGGCATTTCTTGCAACATCGAAACTGGAAGTGAATATGTTAACTCTACAGTTTCGGTTTTCATATCGAGATCGTAACCATCTTGTACCATTCCAAGAAGTTCACCATGTGTACACCCATCCTCTATAAATAGTATTTTTCCTCCTTTGCAATTATCAACCTCGAAATGCTAACACAAGTCTTTCATTACCCACTTTCCATAAACAACAGGTAGCTGAACCATTTTCCTACAAAACATTATACAAACAATATTAAAATCATATAATTATCTAAGAGTATCGTTACTACCCACTAAAAATTCAATTTTAAAAAATTAGCACTGGGAGACTTCGGATGAAGTCTGCTTTGAAACTATGTAGACATCAAACGAAGTCTACGAGCATCAAAGAAGACTTTTATAGAAGTCTTCGTAGGTTAATTTTGCATTTAACTAAATGTTAATTTTCAAGTAGAAGACTTCCAGAAAAGTCTCAAGTTCTGGAGGTTATATTTGCGATTGCCCAGGATAACAAATTCTACAAGGAGACTTCCATAGAAATCTTCAGGTGAAGTATACACTATAAAACAGAGGTCACTTTTGCAATTGACTAAGTTTGACTTTTAATGCAGAAGTCTCCATTTGAAGTCTCCGTCTATTTTTTTTTCAAACAAGAATGAAAAGACTTCATTTGAAGTCTATGTTCCAAATCCTGAAAATAGTCAAATGCAAAACTAACCTCTGCGTTGACTTGGAGACTTCAGATGAAGTCTACTATCTGCAAATTTCCGAATTTTGCAAGAAATAGCTAAATATGAGTTAGTGATTATAGTTACCTTATTTAAACGCCTAGAATGCGGAAGTAAATCGTTACTCGTTGCTTATACTCCTTAAATGGACCAAAAAACGTAAGCTTTAAGAATTTTGAATTGGCAAAATGAAAATTAGAGAGTTTTTTGGATAGAAATGAAGAGAAAATAGGAGATAATGTGGTTGAAGGTTGGGAAAAAGCATAAACATGTCAAAAATATGGAGAAGATTAGCATTTCGCTGAAACAATATGTTGTAAAATCGCTTTAGTCTTTGACAAAAAACCTTTGAAATTGTCTTATATCCCACATTACAAAGACTAATTGGTCTAAAATCTGAGACAGAAGTAGGTTTTTCCTTCTTAAGGATAAGACACACATTAGTCTCATTTAACCTAGGGTCAAATCGTCCTGAAATTAGAAAATTATTAATCANAGGGTCAAATCGTCCTGAAATTAGAAAATTATTAATCAGATCTACCAAGTCGTCTTTAATAACAGCCCAAAAATTCTGAAAAAAAAGTTCTGTCATCCCGTCTGGACCCAGAGTTTTCTCCGGATTCATCATAAAAATCACCTTTCTTACTTCCTCTTCTGTTACAGGTGCCATTAAAAGGTTATTTAGCTTTGGAGTAATAACTTTAGGAATTCCGTCTAGAGCCTGAGTTAAATCAGAAGACCCATTCGAAGTAAAAGGTCCTTCGAAATAATTTGAAACTAAATCCCCCAATACCGCCTCATCAGTGGTCCATTGACCATTTTTATCCAACAAACCTGCTATCTTATTCTTTGCCCTCATAATTTTTGTTTGAGCATGAAAGAATTTGGTATTATAGTCACCATCCTTTAATCATTTATTCATACTTTTTTGTTTCCAGAAAATTTCCTCTTCTCGGTAAGCCTAGAACAATTGAGAAGATACCTCAGATATTTCCAAAGCTGTCCTCTTATTTTGTATTGTTCTAGTTTCCTCTGGATCTCGTCAATCCTCCCTTTCCCTGATGGAAGACAATATTTACGCCATCCTGAAATTTCTCCTCTACACCTCTTAATTTTATATGAAAAATTAAGTATACCAACTCTTGATGGAATTTTCCATCCTCTATTGACTGCCTCCACTAGAATGGTTTACCAATCCAACGTCTATCAAAACAAAATTGAGTTTTCCGCTTAATGAAATGGTGATCCATTTCCGCAAGAATTGGTCTATGATCCGAGCCTATCATGTCCAAGAACCCGGGAGTGTGAGAAAACTAGATGCCAATTAGCATTAGCATAGGCTTTATCCAGCTTGCAGCGAACAACTGAATTATGACGAACACCTCTCCAAGACCATGTATTACCAATACACGGGAATTCCACCAACCCGCAATTGTTGAGCATAGTGTTAAAAGGAATAAACGAATTAATAGTTCTAAGAGTATTTATTAATTTTGAAATTTTTATATTGGAATTTATGAAACTCATCTTAAGAGTATTTTTAAGGGTAGTTATGAAGCATATGTTAATTTATTCTATAGTAAAAATATCATGTTTAAAATGAAATTGTTTCCCATTTTAAGATATAAAATATATTTTAAATATATATATATATATATATATATATGTGTGTGTGTGTGTGTGAATTTGTAATAGGACCTTCTAACTATCACACCGAACCTGTTGATAGTAATAATGGTTGTAACCTACTTAATCAAATCCACCTCTTGTTACTTGATACTTAAGGGTGTTGCAAAAGTGGGCAGGACATGTTGTGCACACTGAACACAACGTCTGGAGGTATTTACATATATCACAATTAGAATTTCCTTTTGATATAAGGATACAAGAAATCTTGATACCGATTTTTGGAATTTCAGGGGTCTAATTCTTTATGTAGCTGTAGGAGCATTTGAGGAAGCTTTAGCAGCATTTTGCATAGCAGAGCGGCTAGAAACCGCATCTAATTTCATTATGGCCTGCCACGATGCTCTTGGAGAGAGTTGGAGCATTAATTTAGAGAATGAAGATGTGATTGCAATTACTGAAAGCTATGCTTTGTATCAAAGAAAGCTTGTGCATCTATGCATGGATCCACCTCCATTTTCCAATGACGTCTAGTACAAGCCATTACTTCTTGAGTATATATTCTAATTTTGCATGCAAAGATCTAGAAATCTATATTTGTATGTATGTCTTAAATAAATAATATTGGAACCATTTTCTTACAAAACATAATGAATCCATGATTTTTACACAAGCTCGGTCTAACACCCACATTCTGTAACACCGTTTGGAGATTCAATAAGTCTGAAGAACCACAAGTATAGTTGAGAATGGTCGACCCGAATCAAACAATTGGTTGATTTGTTCAAATGGATCTGAGCGGAACCAAAATTCGGAATGAGTATAGTACGGACAGCCTGAATCAAAGGTTGAGAATACTTGACCCAAATCGAGTAGTAGGAGGAGGGTCTGAATGTCAGAATGACTTAGTCATAAACTAAATCAAAAACTCGAAGGAGTTAAGTAGCCCAAATAGAAGTAGGTAGCTGCGTAAGCACATAGCTCTGTGAGCAAGTTCGAGCAAGCGATGTGATCCTCCCTAGGATAGAAGTCTGATGAAGGCTAATGGATTGATGAAAGGGATGATGCTGCGGAATTGTTGATAAGAAAAACGTGATG
>OVAX01002461.1:0-21789 GCA_900406405.1 Lepidium africanum
CAATACTCAGCAGGTTATTTGAGAGATTAGGAATGTAATAAACATCAGTTATTACTTGAGTAATACCTTTAGCTTCAAATTTGATTTTTCTTTTTCCTTCAACAATCATTCTCGAGTTGTTTCCCAAGCGAACTGAATGTTTGAAATCCTTATTAAGTTCTGTGAACCATGATTTTTCTCCGGTCGTGTGGTTGGAACAGCCAGAATCCAGAAACCACACTCCTTTTTCCTCTGTCTTACTCATGTCAGCGTGAGCCATCAACAACAATTCTTCTTCTTCATTAAACTCAATATAATTTGCTTTTTTTGTGCACTCATAAGAATAATGCCCCTTCTTTTCACAATTGAAACAAGTTATGGTGGATCGATCCACCGAGCATCTTCCTCTTCCACGTCCTCTGAAGCCGCTTCTTCCTCTTCCTCTCTAGTTTCGTCTTTCACGATACTTTGACTCATTCTCCACTTGCAACACTTGCTCTTCAATTTTCTTCTCAATCACTTTGCTCTCATGTATTTGCAGAGATGCCTGCAACTCATCCACCGTGAGCTTATCAATGTCTTTTGACTCTTCAATAGAGCAGACCACAAAATTGAAATTTTCAGTGAGACTTCAAAGTATCTTCTCTACAATCTTGACATCATTGATAACTTCCCCACAGTTTTTCATGTCATTGGTTGTCTCCATGACTCTCCCAAAGTAACTGGCCACCGTTTCTCTAGTTTTCATCTCTAATGTTTCAAAGATTTTCCTGAGTCTTTGAAGTTATGCTCGCTTCACTCAAGCTCCTCCTTGGTTTTTCACTTTCATCGAATCCCACAGCTCCTTTGCTGTCTCCTTCTGAGTGATGGTCTTCAAGATGGTTCTGTTAATTGACTGGAACATATAGTTTTTGGCTTTGAGATCCTTGAGCTTTGCTTCTTCAAGAGATTTTCGTTGTGCTTGATCAGGTGCAGCAAGTGATCTCAAATCTTCATATCCTGGATCAATGACGCTCCAATACTCCTTTGAACGGAGCAGATTCTCCATGACCAAACTCCAGTGGTCATAGTCTCCATCAAACACATGCACAGATGGTGTGGTGAAGTTCTTTTCTGATATTCTCACAAAATTCTCTTAAACACTCACAGTATTGGCTCTGATACCATATAAAAGAACTTGAAATCAAGAAACTCACAAAGAAAAAAGAGTCTGAATGATTTCTTGTTATTTAAATAAAAGAGATTATAGCAGCTTTTATAGAAGAAACTTAACAACTAGAATCAGAAAATTCAGGAAACAAATTCAAAACTAAAAGACTGATTCTCTTCTGAAAATTCTTATTCCACTCCTACAAACTCGCTTGACTTATTCCATATTGTCATAATCCAACAGTCCTGTAGAAATGTTTGTGATGTTGATAAACACAGAAGTTCCAATTTACGTGAAGTACAAGACTTTGACATTTATAAGCGAGATGATAGAATCAAAGTTGAAGTTTGTCCCTTCTTCACTGGAATGACTTTTCTAGAACATGATGAATATTCTAATGGTCAATAAGTCAAACAGTTAACAACAAAATCAAACTTGGATTCTGTTTTTATGTACTTATGTCCAAGTAAATCTATTTAAGACCATAAAATGTGTTTCTCACTGTTCAAATCACCCAAATCAATCTAATTATGGAAGCTAAAGTTCTAATTTGCTCTGTTCTCTTCATTCTTGTCTCTCTCAAATTCTTGATCGGAATATTCAAGCGAAAGCCAAACCTCCCTCCAAGTCCGGCATGGTGTTTACCAGTGGTTGGTCATCTCCGTCTTCTCAAGCCACCGATATATCGTACTTTCCTCTCCATCTCTCAATCCCTAGGCGATGCTCCGATCATCTCTCTCCAATTGGGAAACCGACTCGTTTTCGTGAACTCATCACACTCAATCGCCGAGGAGTGTTTCACCAAGAACGACGTTGTATTAGCGAATAGACCAGACTTCATCCTCGCTAAACACGTCGGGTATGATTATACAACCGTGATCGCAGCTTCATACGGTGACCATTGGCGCAACCTCCGCCGCATCGGCTCTGTCGAGATATTTTCGAATCACCGACTCAATAGCTTTTTATCTGTTCGTAAAGACGAGATCCGACGACTTGTGTTACGTCTCTCAAGGAACTTCTCACAAGTAAGCTTAAAATTGGCAAATATGGAACAGAGACTAAATCTTGATTACAAATTTAGGATATAATTAATGGTTACTCTGTTTTCTTTGGGGAAGATTTAATGGAAATTTTCATTGATTTAACTGAGATTATATATAATATTTGTAGGAGTTTGTGAAGGTGGAGATGAAATCAATGTTATCAGACTTAACATTCAACAACATCATAAGGATGGTTGCAGGAAAACGTTACTATGGAGAAGGTGTAGAGGATAATCCGGAGGCAAAGAGAGTTCGGAAGCTTATTGCAGATGTGGTGGCTCTTGCTGGTGCTGGTAACGGTGTTGACTATCTACCGATGTTGCGTTTGGTTTCAGATTACGAGACTCGGGCTAAGAAGTTGACGGCTAGACTCGACGAGTTCCTACAAGGATTGGTCGATGAGAAACGAGAGGCTAAGGAGAAAGGCAACACTATGGTTGATCACTTACTCACTCTGCAAGAATCTCAACCAGATTACTTTACTGATAAAATCATCAAAGGAAACATGATCGTAAGTAGCTGATTTACTCAAGAGACTTAAGTGAAGCATTTAGTTCGATATTAATGAGCTCTTTAGATAAGTAACATTTTGGTATGGTATGTGCGGAATTTGCAGGCTTTGATACTAGCAGGGACTGATACATCAGCGGTTACCTTAGAATGGGCATTGTCGAACTTGTTGAACCATCCGGAAGTATTGAATAAGGCGAGAGATGAAATCGATAGAACGGTCGGTTTAGACAGGCTTGTGGAAGAATCAGACATCTCAAATCTGCCTTATCTTCAAAACATTGTGTCTGAAACGTTACGACTTTACCCTGCAGTACCAATGCTACTTCCTCACGTTGCCTCAGAAGATTGTAAAGTTGGTGGATACGATATGCCACGTGGTACTATACTATTGACCAATGCGTGGGCTATACATAGAGATCGAAAGCTATGGGATGATCCAACAAGCTTCAAGCCAGAAAGGTTTGAGAAAGAAGGAGAGGCTCATAAGCTAATGCCGTTTGGGTTAGGGAGAAGGGCGTGTCCTGGTTCAGGACTGGCTCAAAGGCTAATAAACCTGACTCTTGGAACATTGATTCAATGTTTGGAATGGGAAAGGATTGGAGGAGAACAAGTGGATATGAGTGAAGGCAAAGGAGGTACAATGCCTAAAGCTAAACCTTTGGAAGCCATGTGCAGAGCACGTGCCTCTGTTTCTAAACTCTTCCACGAGTTCGCTTGATTTTAAACTTTTTCTAATTACTATATGTGAATTTCATGTGTATGAAAAATAAAATAAAACTTCAGATATTATTGAATATCTATATAACCGGCCTAAAACTAATGGGTATAAATTGAGCAAAAAAACACTAATGGATGTCGATAATTTGAGATAATTTATACATGTTTAACATCTTTTAGAGTGTGCTATTTATTAAATGACGTCATTGCTAAACTCATTCCGATATCAAAATGCCACACTATCAAGCTCGAAAACAAGTATATAAACACTACAAACGAAACACAAGCCAAAGGGAGAAAAAATCAACACACATACAAGCAAAATGGACTTAAGTCAAATTTTAACGCTCACTTTTCTCTTTGTTATTTCCGTCACTCTCTTCCTCACAAAATCCAAACGGAAGTTCAAGCTTCCTCCGTCTCCAGCGACTTCCTTGCCGATAATTGGCCACCTTTACCTCCTCAAGCCACCACTCCACCGAAAATTCCTAGCCTTCTCTCAATCCATCAAAGATGCTCCAATCTTCCATCTCCGCCTCGGAAACCGTCTCGTCTACGTTATCTCCTCACGTTCCATCGCTGAAGAATGTTTCACTAAAAACGACGTCGTTCTTGCGAACCGTCCTCACTTCATCGTGACCAAGGAAGTCGGCTATAACGCCACCCACGTAATCGCGGCACCTTACGGCGATCACTGGAGAAACCTCCGGCGCATCACAAGCGTAGAGATATTCTCCAATCATAGACTTAATTCATTTCTTTATATTCGTAAAGATGAAATCCGACGGCTCATCTCTCGTCTCTCTCGAGACTCCTTAAACGTACGTTTACGTATGACTTCCTTAATTTTATTTATTGTTTTTTATCCATTTCTTGTACGCCTACTTGAATTTATTGCGACCATAACTTGTCCATGTGACTAGTTTATTGTCCAAATCCAAAAAGACAACTTCCAAACATTGCATGTCAAGATATTATTAGCCACAAATATCAAATCTTCATTAAACCTGTTAACTCTGTTTTTTATATTATACATGCAATTAATGTTTTTAGTGTTTTAAATTGTTACAATATTATTTTTTTTTAGTTCGAATTTAACATGGTTTGTATTCATACTCAGGGATTTGTGGAGGTGGAGATGAAATCATTACTAACCGATGTAGCATCTAACAACATTATCAGAATGTTGTCTGGTAAGAGATTCTATGGTGAGAACAACGATGAGGCTAAACTCGTGAGACAACTTGTGTCGGAAGTGATGACCAGCGCCGGTGCAGGAAACGTAGCTGATTATCTTTCGGTTATACGTTGGTTCACGAATTTTGAAAAACAAATCAAGAATTTGGGAAAACGTTTTGATACGTTTTTACAGAGATTAGTTGACGAAATTCGTGAGGAAAAGGAGAAAGGTGAAACTGTGATTGATCATTTGCTTTCTCTCCAAAATATTCAACCGGATTACTATACAGATGACATCATTAAAGGACTCATGTTCGTAAGTATCAATCAATAATTAAGCATTTATATTGCAAATGTATAGAGTTTAATAATTGTAATGTGGGTACAGGCTTTGATAGTTGCCGGGACAGACACGTCATCAGTAACATTAGAATGGGCAATGGCAAATCTGTTGAACCATCCAGAGATACTTGAGAAAGCGAGAATTGAAATCGATGAAAAAGTTGGTTTAGATCGGTTAATAGATGAACCGGACATTGTGAATCTTCCTTATCTTCAAAACATTGTGTGGGAGACGCTACGTTTGTATCCTTCTGTGCCGCTACTAGTACCTCATAAGGCATCAGAAGATTGTAAAGTTGGAGGCTATGATGTACCAAGTGGAACGATGGTATTGGTCAATGCATGGGCCATGCATAGAGATCCAAAGTCATGGGAAGATCCAGAGATATTCAAACCGGAAAGATTTCAGAAAGGAGAGGTTGAGAAGCTATTGCCATTTGGAATGGGAAGAAGAGCTTGTCCTGGAGCTGGACTAGCTCAAAGGTTAGTGAGCTTGGCTCTTGGATCTTTGGTTCAATGTTTCGACTGGGAAAGGGTTAGTGAAGAACTTGTGGACATGATAGAAGACAAAGGAGCCACATTGCCCAAAGCAATTCCGTTACGAGCCATGTGCAAATCACGTTGCATCGTTGGTAAACTCATATAAATGTTCTTTTGAATATATTGTATTTAGTTCAAATGGTAACTTTTCTCTATTTATTGTTTTTATTATGTGCTTCGGTTGTAACTTTCAATCATGTTTAATATCCGAGTAACGGTCAATAATCAATTTATTAAGTTAATATTGTGAATCGCAAGCTTTATAACACAACTTATGTTTTTTTTTTTTTTTGACAACCTAGTATATTTGTATGTATTATGTGATTTTTTTAGTCTATTGACTAATGAAAACTTATGTATTTGTATGTTTGATTCTATTTACAGATCAGGCTTAATGTATGTTAAATTAAAATTTAGTTATCCAATAAATTCATTGACAAAAACTGAAAAACGAATATTTATATTAAAAAAATTGGTGTAATATATAAAAAGAAAATGTGTATTGTTAAGTGAGTATGTATGGACTTATAATGGTTAATGACTAAATTCTCCTTCAAAGCATTTAATGTTTTCTTTGCGATTGTTATCCGATAACATAAAGTTTACCGGGTACAACATATATTAGCTGCGAACATATATTGTAGATATTAATATATTTAGTAGTTGCTAACGTAAATATATACCAGATAACACATATATTACTTGCTACCTTATACAGACAGTACATAAGTAACATAAATTATAAACGGTAACAACGCGTTAGCTGGTACATAAACACGTACATAATAATGTTCGAGTTATATAGTACCCGTTAACGAATATGTTATTCGAGTAACATATGTATTACCCGCTAATATACAATTTAGCAGATGAAACATGTGTTAACATGTATATGAATACGCTAACACAAATATTAGCATATACAATATATGTTAACGTGTAGATTAATACGCTAACACATATACTTGAGTGACATATATAGTATTTGCTAACTTATAGATTAGTCGTTAATAAATTTAGCATCAACTTCATTAACGACATCATCACCACCACCATCACCAACCACTCTACTACCGTAAATGTAGTTTTGCCATCGTATTGTCGCAACCACCAACACCGAACAGATGTCGTCATCCTGATCGAACAACTCAGTGAATCCACCGAACATCTTTCTTCTTTATCCGATCCTACTTTTAATTTCACATAATCTGACAGCTACCTAACAACCATGGGGTACAAATATAATTAGCGAGTACGAGCAGACATAGCATGCAGAGAAGAAAGCAATATGGTAAGATAATAGTAACCAGACTTAGTGACTACAAGAAAATATAGCAGACATATGCGACAACAATATGGTAAGGTAATAGTAACCAGAAGAACTATAAGATAGTAAACAGGACACATTGGTGATTCCAGCAAAGGTGGTTGCGAAATCAGGACCTATATGTTGAACGAATGTAACAAAAAATTATGAAATCCTAGATATCAAATAAAACTCCAAAGCTTCATGATTTCAGATCAGATAAGAGAAAGAAAAGAGATGAAAGAAAAGGATGAAAATGGAGGAGCTTTTCTCTGCCGCAGCCATAACCTCCTCCGTCACTTTGCCGCCGTTCTAATTCCCCTTTAAGCTCCTCCATCGTCGTCTTACTCCTCCTATACTCATACATCATCATCCTTTTTGTCTAATCCCAATCTTCTCTATTCACATCGCTATTCTCTATTTCAACCTTTTTTTCGTCGCTGTCGTTGCAATTGTCATCATCACAGTCGTTGCAACCGTCATCATCACCATCTCCGTAGTGTTGCTTACAATACATCAAACAAAAACTTGCATTAAATCCCTTTAGCTAGAAAAGAAAAGAGGAAGAAAAGATAAAAGGAATAAAAAAAATTGTGAGGAAAAAGGAGGAAGATAAGAGAAAGAGGAAGATAAAGAGGAAGAGAGGAAGAAGATCCAAAATTGGAAAAAAGAGATTAACAAAATGGTCTTTAAACATATGAACAATAAAATTATTTAAGCCACCTAATTTTTGTTTGAGAAATAGGTACTGACCCAAATTACTCAAAAAATTTGGTATTTATAGAGTACAAAAAGTAATTTAAATATTATATATATATATATGTGTGGATGTTTGTAGACATTTCAATTTCTTTTAATATTCGACCAAACATACTTTCTCTAGTGATATCTAAGTGTAGAGCCTATATACATATTAAAAATAATAATCAGATATTGAGCTAAACCGGCATATAATTAAGAGAAATTTGGCTCAATATACCAAAGTTTATTCATAATTAGGCTTTTGATTTCCCTATGATTGGTAGCGTTTTTTGAACAATGTAGGTCGATTATACCCCTTATCTCTCACTCACGTGTCTCTTCTTTTCATTTTCTCTCTCCTTCCTACCTATTCTCTTTGCTTTTTCTTCTCTTCATTTGTACCATTTTATTGACATTCAACTTCTTAAATAAAACTACATATGAGTTGGATCGGATCATGGTAGCAGGAGGGAAAGTAATATACTAGTTTATAATAGTATAAAATGAATCTATAATACTAGCGAGCGATGGTTTGTGGGACGTCGTAACGAAAGAAGTGTCGTGTGCAATGGTGCAAATGTGTTTGAATAGAAAAAGTAGATGGTGATGAGAAAATCAAACGAAGAGTGAAGAAGGGATAATATTTTTAGTGTTTTGATTTGATTTGGGATTGTTTTGAAAATAATTTGTGAGGTGTTTTTTAGTAGATACTAAATATGTTCGCAGATAAGAAATATATTAGCAGATACTAATATATTATCAGTGTAAGAAATATATTAATGGTTGTTACATTTAATGTTAGCGTGTAATAAATATGTTACCAATGTAAGAAATGTAACCAATGTAACTAATGTAANGTAAGAAATGTAACCAATGTAACTAATGTAACGGATAATAAATATGTTATCGGAGAAATTTCGATTCATCTTCTCTCTTTTCCCCTTCTCTTTTATGCTCTTTCTCTCTTTTCTTCATCTTATCTCTCACGTTTTTCCTTTTCTCTATTTTTTCTTTCCTTTTTGATCATGATCTATTACTCTTCGATTTGGATTTGGATTTTGATTCTGGTCCCTTGAGTTTTGTTTTGTTTTTTAGTTGAGGTAGTACCGTGTATTTAATGTTATGAATGCTAAAATATAGTCCTCTCGATTTTGTAGGGTTCTTTTTGTGGATGCTAAATATGTGATTTATCAAGTAATATATTGCGTTAGCCGATAATATATGTGGTACCTGCTAAGTAAATATATTTTTATCAAATAGGTATTTTACGTGTTACCGTGTAATATATGCGTTAATAATTTTTTTATCAGATATTATATAATTTAGCGGGTACTATATTTGTTACCGACTACCATACTTGTTAGCAGGTACCATATTTGTTAGCGGGTAACGTATTTGTTAGCGGATACCATATTTGTTAGCGTATACCATATTTGTTAGTGGGTACCTTAAAATTCTCCACGTACAATTAGAGACTAATAACTATGTTACCCGGTACAATATATTATACCGGGTAACACCCAAAGAAACAATACATTAAATATTCATTAGCAGATTCATTTTCGGCCAAATTTTTAAAAATCAAATAAATCAAATAAATTAGTTATTTTACATATAGGCTCCATGTTAACAAGTGACATCTAGCTAATTAAAATTATCAATAAGGCATTTATTGAATTTGGATTATTAAAAGGAATATTGACTTCATTAGCTCTATAATTAATGAATATAGATATTTTAATATTATAATCTACATATATTAAATGACTTCATGGGCAAATTGGTCCCGATATAAATTGACTACACAACTCATATAACAATAAAACGAAAGACGAAGAGAAAAGATCAATTACATACAAACAAAATGGACTTCACCCAAATCCTAGCTCTTACTTTTCTCTTTGTTTTTATTTCCGTCACGATATTGCTTACCAAATCCAAACGGAAATTAAAGTTTCCTCCATCTCCGGCGATTTCCTTGCCGGTGATCGGCCATCTCCATCTCCTTAAGCCACCACTCCACAGAAAATTCCTATCACTCTCTAAATCCATCGGAGATGCTCCTATCTTCTATCTCCGGCTCGGAAACCGTCTCGTCTACGTCATCTCCTCACGTTCCATCGCTGAAGAGTGTTTCACTAAGAACGACGTCGTTCTTGCGAACCGTGTTAAGTTCATCGTGAGCAAACACGTAGGCTACAACGCTACTCACCTACTCGCGGCGTCTTACGGTGATCACTGGAGGAACCTCCGCCGCTTCACCACCGTAGAGATATTCTCCAATCATAGACTCAATTCATTTCTTTATATTCGTAAGGATGAGATCCGACAGCTTATTTCACGCCTCTCTCAAGACTCCTTACACGTATGAATTACCTCCTTAAATTATTTATTTATTATTTATCCATTTCGTGCAACTACGTACATTATCCGTTATATATATTTTTTGTATCAAATTACATTATCCGTTATATTTATTTATACGATAATATATCCTTAGTTTTATAAACATATGTCACAAATTATAATTGTTCAGTAAACTTATGAACTAACATTATTATTCCTCTAGTAATTTAAGTTCCATTAAACTTATTAAAAAGAGAGTGGTAGAGGTAGTTTAGTGATATTATAGAATCCTGATTCTAAGCCATAAACTCGAATAAGTACAAGTTTCCAAGTTCTTTAGGAATTTTAAGTAATATTTTCTGGTCATAATGGAAATTGAATTTAGGCCTAATGGTTTACTTAGTTTTCCACATAATAATGGATCCAAGATTAGTCGCTTGTAATCACCGGGTTTATCAGAGGAAAAAACTATCATTCTTATGGTTAAACCTATAATCTGTTTTTACTTATATTGTATCATTGTATTTGTACTGTCAGGGATTTGTGGAGATGGAGATGAAATCATTATTAACCAATTTAGCATCGAACAATATCATAAGAATGTTAGCTGGGAAGAGATACTATGGTGAGAACAACGATGAAGCTAAACTCGTGAGGCAACTTGTGTCCGAGGTTGTGACAAGCGCCGGTGCAGGAAACCCAGCTGATTATCTTTCGATTTTACGTTGGCTCACGAATTTTGAAAAACGAATCAAGGATTTGGGAAAACGTTTTGATACGTTTTTGCAGAAACTTGTCGATGAAAAACGTGAGGAAAAGGAGAAAGGTGAAACTGTGATTGATCATTTGCTTGCTCTCCAAAACCTTCAACCTGATTACTATACCGATGTCATCATTAAAGGAATCATACTCGTAAGTATCAATCAGTAGCCAACTATAGTGTGTTGCAAATGTATAAAGTTTAATAATCGAAATGTGTGTAGACTCTGATAATTGCAGGGACAGATACATCAGCAGTAACATTAGAATGGGCAATGTCAAATCTTGTGAACCATCCAGAGATACTTGAGAAAGCGAGAATTGAAATCGATGAAAATGTTGGTTTAGACCGGTTAATAGATGAACCGGACATTGTGAATCTTCCTTATCTTCAAAACATTATGTGGGAAACGCTACGTTTGTATCCTTCTGTTCCGCTACTATTACCACATGTGGCATCAGAAGATTGTAAAGTTGGAGGCTATGATGTGCCAAGTGGAACGATGGTATTGGTCAACGCATGGGCCATGCATAGAGATCCAAAGTCATGGGAAGATCCAGAGATATTCAAGCCAGAAAGATTTGAAAAAGAAGGAGAATTTGAGAAGCTATTGCCATTTGGAATGGGAAGAAGAGCTTGTCCTGGAGTTGGACTTGCTCACAGGTTAGTGTGCTTGGCTCTTGGATCTTTGGTTCAATGTTTCGAATGGGAAAGGGTTAGTGAAGAACTTGTTGACATGACCGAAAAAAGTGGAGGCACGTTGCCCAAAGCCATACCGTTACGAGCCATGTGCAAAGCACGTCCCATCGTTGGTAAACTGATGTAATATAGATGTTCTTCTGAATAAACTGAATTTAGTTCAAATGGTAACATTTTTCTACCTACTTTTCTCGTCCTTTGATATTTGGTTGTAGCTTTTAATTATGTTTAACGGTCAATAATCAATAATCAATTATTAAGTTATTATATTGACTAGCAAGCTATATTAACACAACTTAATGTTAGATAATAATTGCCTACTCACATATAACAAAAATGTTTGTGACTACAAAATTGTTAAAAGTACATTTGTATGTAACTAGCATTATGTGATTTTGTCGTCTATTGACTTATGGAAATTAACTTTTGTATTTGTATGTTTGATTCTATTTACAGATAAGACTATTGATATGGAATCTACATTGACCGCTAAATAACGAAGTCTTTTTTGTATGTTTAATTGAAATTTAGTTATAAGATATTCAATAAATTTTCTTACAAAAAGATATTTAATCAATATCCATGTTATAGTAAAAAGATTTGTTATAAATTACGTAAGTATAGAATACAAAATATATACATATTCATAATATATTATATAAATGTGTGGACGTTTGTAGAAATTTCAATTTCTTTTTAAAATTCGCCCAAACATACTTTTCCTAGTAATAGTGTCCACTATATCTACATTCATTAGTTAAACTTATTAACTATCATAATTATTCCTCTAAACTTTAAGTATCATTAAACTTATTAATCAGAATGTGTTGGTTTAGTGATATTAGAGATTATGCTCGGGCATAAACTGGAATTAGTTCCAACTCTAAAATTTTCTATGGAAATATGCTTTTTTTGAGAATGGATTTAGGCCTAATGATTTATTCATCTAGCAGTTTTCCATTGTCTAATGTATCCAAAGATTAGTCTTATGGTAAAAGGTTTGTTTACATTGTGTGTTTATATTCGTATTGTCATCAGGAAGTTGTGGAGGTGATAAGATGAAATCATTACTAACCAATTTAGCATCTAATTATCATCAGAATGTTAATTGGGAAGAGATACTATTGTGAGAACAGCGTTGAAGCTAAACTCGTAAGGCAACTTGTGTCCAAGGTACGTGGTGACCAGCGCCGGTGCAGAAAACTCAGGTGATTATCTTTCGATCTTACGTTGTCTCACGAATTTTGAAAACCGAATCAAGGATTTGGGAAAACGTTTTGAAACGTTTTTGCAGAGATTGGTTGATGAAAAACGTGAGGAAAAGGAAAAAGGTGAAACTGTGATTGATCACTTGCTTGCTCTCCAAAACCTTCAACCGGATTACTATACAGATATGAGGCAGCCTTGACTATGATTTTAGTAAAAATTGTCAAAAGTTGTGTTTGTATTAAGTATGAATCGGGTTTATATTTCTTCATTGTTATGCTCTATGTAACATCCTAAAAGGTCAAGAATTCAAGGAATCTATGTTTTTGAATTGTTTAGATATGCCATAGTAGAGGAGTTAGTTGGGTTTGGAGCTAGAATCCATGTATGTGACATATCTGAAACTCTGTTGAATCAAAGTTTAAGTGAATGGGAAAAGAAAGGATTTCAAGTGGCTCAGTATGTGATGTAACATCTCGTCCCGAGACAGAAAAAGTGATGCAAACCTATGTTGAACAAAAGACTCTTACAAATTTTTCCACTAAAGGAATATTGCATAGTCGTATCAATATATTAAGATCAGTTTAGTTACAAGAATGTTGAGTTTGCCATCGAACAGCGAGGAGACAGATTTAACTTTCATAGTCGTATCAATATATTAAGGTCAGTTCAGTTTATTGTTTGAAGAAATAGCTTAAACACAGACATGACCGAAGACAAAGGAGCCACAAAGCAAACTGAATGGAGAAAACTATTGTTGACAAAGGCAGCCTTGACTATGAGACTAACCAAATGAGGAACCATTAAAAATAGTCAGGTGTGTTCTTAAATCTCTTCATTGCAGACATCACTGGGAAATCAATTAAACCAGATTACGTTCAATGTCAATAAGTTGAACTTATACATTCACCTTCATCGTTCAAAGAGCTTCGAAGCTCAGAGTCTGAGCTGGAATCCTGAAGGCGACAACAAGGTCTCTAGAGATTGTACTTATACTGAATTATGTTGAGGAAAAATCAATTAATAACAAAGATTCCAGAAACTAGTTAGATTCCAGATTTCTCTTAATATTATTACTCCTTAAATTGGTCGATACAACAAACATTTCAATCATCCACAAACTTAAAACATAGATACGATTTAATATCGTATCTAAGAGAATATAATCGAACACTTTTCACCTGATTTATTTTAAGGGAAGACAGCACGACACAGAGGACAAACCCCACTAGTTCTAAGCCAAGTCTCTCCACAAGCACGATGAAATACGTGCAAACATGGCATCCTACACGTAGGCACATCTGACCCAACTTCGATCATATCCATGCATATCACACAATAACCTTCATTCTCCATAACCACTGGCTCTAAATTTTGCTCAATTGCCTCATCGCTCGCCGGAGCCACTGCAAGCGTCACATCATCATCATCTTCACCGGGAAATCTCCATACAATAACATCAATATCAACTTTCACTCTCTCCACGCTTTGCAACTCAGAAGTTGAGTCAAGCTCCTTTAAGTTCAGAATCCCATCTGTAAACAACTCCACAACCTGTGGATAACAAGGGACTTCAATCAAATCAAGAATATAATAAACAATAGCTTTGATCTGATTTGTATCTCCACCAATCAGCCATTGTTTCTCAAACTCATGACTTTGAGTAACGGTTCGATTTTCTAGATCTTCAAAAGCCTCTACATCTCCGTCTGAATCGTCTTCTGGGGCAAGAGTGTAAAAGATTTGGAAATCGAACAACAACTTTTTCTTCTCACCGAGATTGTCATCGGAGTTGTAGATCGGCGTGATATTTACGATGCTGTCAGGTTCGTCATCGATAATCATGATGTGTTTTTGAAACTTTGGTGTTTTAGGGTTTTGCAGATTCGTGAGAATCGAGGAAGAGATACAATATATGAAGGCTAGGACGTTTATCCATTAAGTCATTTTTTTTTCCTACGGAAAATAAAAAAATTAAAATTAAAATTTAAGTTTCCTTTTGTAACAAAGGATAAAATCAACAATATTTGGGATGATTTATTTTTCTATTTAAAAATATTTCTAAGCTTATGCGATATTTATTTGCCCAAAGCCATACCGTTATGTGGTCCGTTGATATTTGGATGTAACTCCTAATCATGTTTAACATAAGCTTAATGGTCAAAAATCAAATTATTAGCTTAATATAATGAATATAACACATGTGCATATTTGTGAATCTTCCTTAGCTTAATGTTCATATAATATGCACATGTGTTTTTCGTAGATTGAAACGTTTACGTTATATTATCATCACTATTAGAATCATTTGACCTGTTTCATTTATATGAACATCATTTCAAGCAAACCTCTAAAAAACTATGGAGTTTTTGATTTTCTTCTGTGTAAGACAAAGCAAAAAAATCATTTGTATCATGAACACGTTTCAAACATCTGCAACCCATGTGACATCTCCCACACACGCCACTATATATAAGAAATACGATTGAACAAAAACAAGCATATAACCAAATAAAATGGAATATCTTCAAATTTCACTTGTTTCAATGTTTCTTTTCTTCTCTATCACATATTTATTCACAAAATCAAAGCCAAAGTTTCCACCGTCTCCGGCAAGATCATGGCCGTTGATCGGCCACCTCCACCTTATAAAAAGACCATTCCACCGGAGATTACTTTTCTTCTCTCAATCCCTCGGAAATGCTCCAATCTTCTACCTCCGCCTAGGGTTCCGCCACGTGTACGTTGTCTCGTCACGTGCCTTAGCAGAGGAGTGTTTAACCAAACACGACGTAGTTTTAGCGAACCGGCCACCGTTGATGATAAGTAAGCATTTAGGGTATAATTTTACACATATGATCGGAACATCTTACGGCGAACACTGGCGAAGTCTCCGTCGAATTACCACCTCTGAGATATTTTCATCTCTTAGACTCTCTAAGTTCTTATACATTCGTAAAGATGAGATGCGACGGCTTATATTACGCCTCTCTCGTGACTCCTTACATGTACGCCTTTTTAACTCATATATATAACTTCATTACACTTTTGAATCGAGATTTTTGGATTTATGATATATGAGTCACATTTAGGGTTTTGCGGAGGTGGAGATGAAAACACTATTTACAAACTTAGCATTCAATAACGTCATTAGATCAATAGCTGGGAAGAGATTCTATGGTGATGATGCAGAAGACAAAGATGAAGCCAAACTCGCGAGACAGTTGGTGTCTGAGGCTGTGGCTGGAGATAGTGGAAGAAATCCAGCAGATTATCTATCTTTCTTGGTCTGGTTCACAGACACAGAAACAAGGATCAAAGACGTAGCTCAACGTTTCGATGCCTTCTTGCAGAAACTAGTTGATGAAAAACGTGCGGAACAAGTCAAAAGTCAAACGACGATGATTGATCATTTGCTTTCTCTGCAAGAAACCCAACCTGATCAATATACTGATGTTATCATCAAAGCAATCATCCTTGTAAGCAAATTACATTCACTATACATGCAATTATATAAATCATGCCATTGATTTGTGTGTGTATATATATGTATTTAATGTACAGGATTTGATAATTGCGGGGACGGATACAGTATCTATAACTTTAGAATGGGCCTTGTCTAATTTGTTGAACCATCCAGAGATACTTGTGAAAGCCAAATTGGAACTTGATGAAAAAATCGGTTTAAACCGGTTAGTGGATGAACCAGATATTGTGAATCTTCCATATCTTCAAAACATTATGTCTGAAACATTACGTTTGTATCCTGCGGCTCCGTTGCTACTTCCACACTTTTCATCGGAGGATATTAAAGTGGGAGGTTACGATATGCCACGTGGCACAATGGTATTGATGAATGTGTGGGCTATGCATAGAGATCCGGAACTATGGGAAGAGCCAGACCGGTTTAAACCGGAGAGGTTTGATAAGGAAGGGGAAGCTCAAAAGTTAATACCGTTTGGGCTTGGACGAAGAGCTTGTCCTGGATCTGGGCTTGCTCATCGGTTAATGGGCTTAACTCTTGGGTCATTGATCCAATGCTTCGAATGGGAGAGAATTGGTGTTGAACATATTGATATGCTCGAAGGTAAAGGAATCACTATGCCTAAAAAGAAGCCATTGCGAGCTATGTGTAGACAACGTTTACTTGCCAGTAAAGTGAATGAAAACTCTTTTTAAATGTTTATACATTTGCTATCTAGAATAAAATTTTAACATTTAAACTTTTAACGTTTCAAACGATATTCCATAACGAGTCATAAGTGCAAATCATATAAATGTTCTTCTTAAGTTCTATATATTTCAAATGGTAACTTTTTCGTTTTAATGTTTTTATGTTGTAACTTTATCATGTTTAACATCAGCTAAATAGTCAATAATCAATTATTAGGTTAATATAGAGAAACGAGCTCTATTACAAACATGCACATGTTTTTTCCGTAAATTAATTCAAATGTTTACGTTATTATCATCGACTATAGAATCATCTGACCTGTTTCCACTTCATTTTAATGACAGGATAAAAAATTCATAGAATTATGGTTCTTAAACAAACTTCATAATCAAGGCCGGTCCAAATATTTATTTTTTTGAATGATGCCTAAAGCCTAAAAAAACTTATATGCTCATATAAAAAAACTTTCTAAACTTTGATGCCCTTTAAATAACAAATTTTTTTAATGCCTAAAGCCCTTGCTTATTGGATTTTAGGTTAGAGCCAGCCCTGCTCATAATAGTCAATTAAGCGAACCTTAGAGAGTTTCTGATTTCTATTTTTTTTTGTATTAAGACAATTCGGGAGCACGTTTCAAACATCTCCCACATATACCACAATAAGTAATGACCACAATATATAATAAGTGATGCAGTGAAATATCTTCAAATAACAATAATAACAAAAAAAATGGAATATCTTCAAATTTCACTTGTCTCAATATTTCTGTTTTTCTCTATCATGTTTTTATTCACAAAATCAAAGCCAAAGACAAACTTTCCGCCGTCTCCGGCAAAGTCATTGCCGGTGATCGGTCATCTCCACCTTCTCCTTATACCACACCTTATGAAGAGACCAATCCACCGGAAATTACTTTCCTTCTCTCAATCCCTCGTAAATGCTCCAATCTTCTACCTCCGTCTCGGGTACCGTCACGTGTATGTCGTCTCGTCACGTGCCTTAGCAGAGGAGTGTCTAACCAAACACGACATAGTTTTGGCCAACCGGCCAGAGTTGATGATAATTAAGCATTTAGGGTATAATGGCAGAGATACGATCGGATCATCTTACGGCGACCACTGGCGAAACCTCCGTCGTATTACGACCTCTGAGATCTTTTGTATATTCGTAAAGATGAGATCCAACGGCTTATATTACGCCTCTCCCAAGACTCCTTACACGTACGCCTTCTTAATTCACATATGTAACTCATTACACACTTTTTAATCGAATTTTGTATCGATGAATAGTTCATGAATAACAATCAGGGATTTGTGGAGGTGGAGATGAAAACACTATTTACAAACTTAGTGTTCAACAACATCATCAGATTAATAGCTGGGAAGAGATTCTACGGTGATGATGCAGAAGACAAAGACGAAGCCAAACTCGCGAGGCAATTGGTATCTGAAGCTGCAGCCGGCGATAGTGGAAGAAATCCAGCAGATTTTATCTCTTTCTTGGTCTGGTTCACAAATATCGAAACACGGATCAAAGATGTAGCTCACCGTTTCGATGCCTTCTTACAAAAACTAGTTGATGAAAAACGTGCGGAACAAGAAAACAGTCAGATAACGATGATTGGTAACTTGCTTGCTCTCCAAGAAACCGAACCTGATCAATATAGCGATGTTATCATCAAAGCAATTATCCTTGTAAGCAAATTTCATTCACTATACGTACACTAAAATATCTAAATCATACCATTAATTTGTGTGTGTATATTATTATTAATGTGCAGGATTTGATTATTGCGGGGACGGAAACGGTATCTATAACATTAGAATGGGCGTCTAATTTGTTGAACCATACAGAGATACTTATGAAAGCCAAATTGGAACTTGATGAAAAAATCGGTTTAAACCGGTTAGTAGATGAACCGGATATTGTGAATCTTCCGTATCTCCAAAAAATCATGTCTGAAACATTACGTTTGTATCCTCCGGCTCCATTGCTACTACCACACTAGTCATCGGAAGACATTAAAGTGGGAGTACGATATGCCACGTGGCACAGTGTTACTGATGAATGTGTGGGCTATGCATAGAGATCCGGAATTATGGGAAGAGCCAAACCGGTTTTAACCGGAGAGGTTTGAGAAGGAAGGGGAAGTTCAAAAGCTTATACCGTTTGGGCTCGGACGAAGATCATGCCCTGGAGCTGGGCTTGCTCATCGGTTAATTGGCTTGACTATTGGGTCGTTGATCCAATGCTTCGAATGGGAGAGAGTTGGTGTCGAACATGTTGATATGCTCGAAGGCGAAGGAATCACAATGCCTAAAATGAAGCCATTACGAGCTATGTGTAAACAACGTTTACTTGCCAGTAAATTGAATGAAAACTCTTTTAAAATTTTCATATATGTTATCTTGAATAAAATTTGACATTTAAGTTTTTAACGTTTGAAACGAACGTGAGAACAACGAGCCTTTTCAAATTAAATTATAAACACTATCAAATAAATAACATCTAAAGAACGTTATCAGAGCGTCTAAGGATTTGACAGGTCACAAGTGACAATTTATAAATTTAACCACTTGAGTAATCTATACTATTAAATGCTATAATCCTTTCTAAATTATCCCACCCTACCAACTACATTCCTATAAATCATATATTAACAGTTTTAGATATAAATATTTTTTGTTTGACAAAAAAAAATATAAATATTGTTTTATTTCGCCAGTTGATATTGAATATATAAATAATTTTAATTTTTTCTAGCACAATATATCCTCTTCTTTTTTGGTTTTGATGTAGAGCAAAAAAATAATAATGTTAACCAAACTCTCGAGGACTATTGTAGTAAAATCCAACAACGACAAAAGAATTCCTAATTACTAACTTTCACCTTGTGGCCCTTTCTTTATCAAATTGAAATCTCATGTTTGTTTTTCGTATTTTTATGACCACAAAGTACCTCATCTAGTCCATCCACACGCAACAATATACATAAACAACAAAGACAAAACCCAAAACAAAAATAACAATCTACAAGAAAATGGACTTCACTCAGATTTTACTTCTCTTCATTCTCTTTCTCTTTATCACAATCAAACTCTTGTTCACAAAATCTAACCGGAAACTTAATCTACCTCCATCTCCGACTTTCTCTTTTCCGGTAATCGGTCACCTCCACCTCCTTAAACAACCGCTACATCGAACACTTCATTCAATCTCTCAATCCCTTGGAAACACTCCGATATATCACCTTAAACTAGGAAACCGTCTCGTCTACGTTATCTCCTCAAACTCCATAGCCGAAGAATGCTTCACCAAAAACGACGTCGTTCTTGCGAACCGTCCCGAGCTCATCATGGCCAAAAACGTCGGTTACAAGTTAACCAATATGATTTCAGCACCATATGGTGACCACTGGAGGAATCTCCGCCGCATCGCCGCCGTTGAGATATTTTCTTCTCATAGGATAAGTACCTTTATGTCTATCCGTAAAGATGAGATCCGACGGCTCATAACACTTCTCTCCAAAGACTCCTTACACGTACGTAATAGCCCCTTATTATATTGATTAAATATTTTATCTTATATGTTTGCCACTAAGTAAATCAAAGTCTTTATATGCTAGTTGTAATTTGTTAATTAGGTCCATGTAGTTAGGTAATATATTATAGTTTTATACCTAATTTCATATATATGTCTTATATATCAATGGGCATATTAAATTGGCCGACATATATGTATATATTATTGAGAACGTGATCATCATTAGCTTGAGAACAAAAGAGTGAATTGCTTGACTTTGGCTTTTTATTCGTACATATATATATAGATATATGTGATGTAATAAAGCTTGATCTGTCGTTTTCACAGGGATTTGCTGAAGTAGAGATGAAATCATTAATAGCCAATTTAACATTCAACAACATCATTATGATGATAGCTGGAAAAAGATATTACGGTGAAGGCTTAGAAGACAATGATGAAGCCAAATTTGTGAGGGAACTTATATCGGAAGTTGTGGCCGGCGCTAGTGCCGGAAATTTGGCTGATTATCTTCCGATCATAAGTCGGTTCACTGATTATGAGAGGCAAACCAAACTTATGGGAAAACGAATGGATGGATTCTTACAAAAGCTAGTTGATGAAAAACGTGCAGAGAAAATAAGAGGTCAAACATTAATCGATCACTTGCTTACTTTCCAAGAAACCCAACCAGATTATTTTACTGATGTTATCATAAAAGGAATCATTCTCGTAAGTACATTTATTAATTCATGTGCTTATTATCTATGAAGTTATAGATATCTTTAAATTTATTAATTATGTATATATACAGGCTCTTGTGGTTGCAGGGTCAGACACGTCAGCTGTGACAATAGAATGGGCAATGTCGAATTTGTTAAACCATCCAGAGATACTTAAGAAAGCGAGAGAAGAAATTGATGATAAAATCGGTTTAGACCGGTTAATTAAGGAATCAGACATTGTAAATCTCAATTATCTTCAAAACATTGTGTCTGAAACTCTACGTTTGTATCCTGCTGTTCCATTACTACTTCCTCACTATTCATCAGATGATTGTAAAATTGCGGGATATAATATGCCACGTGAAACGATGTTGTTAACAAATGCCTGGGCAATGCATAGAGATCCAAGTTTATGGGAAGAGCCAGAGAGGTTCAAGCCGGAGAGATTTGAGAAAGAAGGAGAAGTTCAAAAGCTAATGCCGTTTGGGATGGGACGAAGAGCTTGTCCTGGAGCTGAGCTTGGGAAGCGGTTAGTGAGTTTGGCTCTTGGATCTTTGGTTCAATGTTTTGAGTGGGAAAGAGTTGGTTTAGAACTTGTGGATATGATTGAAGGCAAAGGGATTACTATGCCTAAAGCTACACCGTTGCGAGCTATGTGCAAGTCACGTGGCATTGTCGGTAAAATTCTAGATTTATAATTTTGTAGAAATTGAGATGTTACTTGCTAAATTTTTTATAAAACAAAAAAATTAAAATGCAACCACCACAAGAATACTAAAACTTCCTATTATATATAAAACTTCTTCACTCATTATCAATTGATTTTGAGTTGGAAGCTCATATT